>JAJMCG010000083.1:0-46634 GCA_030572895.1 Jamesozyma jinghongensis
AACCAGAGACCTCTCCCATGCTAAGGGAGCGCGCTACCAACTACGCCACACGCCCAGTAATTTTATGTTTTTTAAATCGTCTTTATCTCTTTGAGAATCAAGGTTTATTGAATGGTGATAAAAAATAAAACATCTACAAGTGAAGAAATAGCAATGTTGCAACAAGTAGTCCAGAATTCAATGTTTCTTTACTTGTTGAATTAGAAAGGTCTAGCGAGAACAATAGGCGATATGCGTTTCTCGGAAGTTGACTGAAATTTTTTCATTAAACATAAAAAACCATTGTTAAAAATGTCACACGATTAATTTACAATATGTTGGAACAAAAATCAACATTTATCCATACGTCGATAGTATAAATGAATAAATATTTGTTCACGTGACTATAAGATTATTAGACAATTGTACAAAAGATGACATAAATTATAAGACTAGAGAATTGAGGTTCGCACGGTCATCAAATTAGTGGAAGCTGAAGCGCAAGGATAAATAATGCAATAGGATGGAGAAATGAAAGTATATAAATAGGGAGTATGTGCATACATATGCTGTATAAAATTATATATGTTCTTTTGTGGATTTCGAAATCCATGAGGAGAAATTTAAGTATAATTCGTATACAAATAAAATAAAACCTTTAGAAATAAAAATGGAATCCAAACAATTACAGAATAATTATTGTGAACACCACAATAAGTGATGGTGTCGAGAATCAAGAGTAATTGCCGACCCATTATTTCACATTCTTAATTTGTAATTAAGTCCATTACTAATATTTTAGCAATCCACATTATTATGCCCCTTGTTAGTAAGCATAAAATATATGTTAATTTATTCATTTATACTAGTAATATATGGATAAATGCTGATTCTAGTTCCAACAAGGATATGTAAAATCAATCTAATTTAAGATAAGTTGTATAAGTTTAAGACTTTGTTTAAGATGTATTAAGTTTCGGATAAAAACATAATGAAACATATTACAACATACTAAGCTAAGTAAGAGGATATTTGTGAGTTTATAGAAACAATAAGACTAAACTACTTCATTAATAGCCTAATTTAAAAAATATGCATATGTAACTTATTAACAGAATTATTGCACTTTACGATGTTAGAAGTATAAATTTTGTAATTTCAGTTATTAGAAATTTTTATATTTTATCTTATTAATCAAGGAATAAAAACAAAAATTAATTAAAGAATGAGAATTTTTTGTAAACAACAGATTTAGTTTCGAATCCAAAAGCTGATAACTTTCGAATTTTAACATTTTTAGAATAATGTAGACAAGAATATTGGAGGATGGAATGTGTACCATTGAAACAAAGAAATGACAAGTGGTAAATATTTTCACTTATAATTGAATAGGCTTGTACAATATCATCTGAAGGCTACTGGTTTGTCTGTGAAGTATATTTTACTGTCCAAACTGAAAGGTATATAAGTGGCAATTGATAAAATCAGTTATCTGAATGTCAAACATTCTGTATAATAATCATTAATTGAAAGTACCTCTAATACGTCTAGATGCAAAGCCAATCATGCTCAACCACAAGATCAATTTTTAGATTTTTATTAGTTAGTTAATAGAAATGTTTCTACAATAATGATGTACATAGCTATAAAGAATTCAAGTCCCTATTATTTTGCTTCAACTTATTGAGGGGTTTGTCAAATTGATCTTCAACATTTTGAATTCTAATGTTTTGATGGTCAACCTCTTGATTTAAAGTTTTTGCCAAACGATTCAAACCACCACTGATATTCTGAAGTCTTTTCAGTTGTGTATCAATATCTCCATCAATATCTTCATTTTCTTTGTTGTCTAAACCACAGTTAGCTGCAATGCAGGAATAATTTTGCATTTCCTCGTTGATAAGTTCTTCGTTGTTAATGTAATTTTCAACTCTGCTTACCGTTTCTGGAGAGATTCTTGTAACCATTCTTGCCCTTGTTTTTTTGTTTTCAGCCTCTTCTCTCTCTCTCTGCTTCTTATCCTTCGACTTAAACCAGGATTTAATTTTGTTCCGTAATATAGTTCGTTTCTTGAATTTTAATTGAACAATATCATACTCTGCAATATCATTCTGGTAGTTGATCTCATCAAGATTCTTCTCAATATTAGTTAATATATTAGCTTGTTCACCTAATAGGCCAAGTGTATTAATACCGGCTTTCTTTGCTTCTTCTCCTAGTTTTACTGCATTCTTGAGGCAATTGGTTGACTCAATTTTTGTGGCGCATACTTTAGCGTCAGTGACTAGATATTCTTCACCTTCATCGGTTACTTCAAGGTTGGCGGACGGGGAGAAAGCTTGATTATTAACTGGGATCCAATTCTGATTTTCCATATTGTCGGAAAAGTTTCACACTTTTTTTTTGGTATTTGTGGTTGTTTAGTTTCAGTTCTTTTAACTTTTTCCATCTGTTGTCTGACTTTTCAGAATTGGTTACATTCGTCTCGTGTGTCTTTAAATTTTTTGGGCAATATTTTTTGGACAATATTGATGTGTCCAGTTGTCTTAGGTTGGATTGAGGGTTGATTGGTGTAGACGTCGGAATCCGTATTATACTTAACGATTTTGCTCTTTGGATTCTGTTAAAGGTCGCCTTTTTGTTGATTGGAATAACTTGAATTGTTTGAATTATTTGTGTTTTTCTTGCTTCCTTAAGCTTTTTTATCAAACATCTTTTGTTCTTGACCCTTGTTTGTTTTTACTTCCTCTTTTTAGTTCTTTATATTTGAGAAAGCTTTAGTAATTTATAGTCAATCTTACGCAAGTATTTAGAAGAAAATATAATCAATCTTGTGGCGTACTAAGTACTAAACATTCTTCAATATGAAATAGTATTTCTTAAATATTATTTATGTTACAAAAGCTCGTAAAAACGTAGTTACAAAGTTGCTGGCTATTTTTGAATTTACTAACACATTTCTTTTGATTGTGACACTAGTCACATACTCACTTTTGAAGAAGGATGGTCCAATATTTTTTATATCTGAAGGCATAAGCTTAGTCCCCAAAGGGAAAGTCTGATTATTTCGTAAAGTATATTTAGAAAATATAAATCTAAAGAGCCAAAAAACCTTGTATCAGAATATAGATGTTAAATATATTCATCAATTTATCCTAGCTAAGACCTCTAAATCTTTTTTGAATGTATTGTATTTTAATTTTCTCCTTGTCTGGTCTTTTTGGTACTTTTAATTTTACTTCTTTTTAGGTAAAAGCTATAATTTGAAAAAATAGACCTAATGAGATAGCTTTTATTAAGAAGTTATTTGGGTAAAATCTTTATTCTATTTACTTATAGTGACATGTTCTTTGCTTGTTTAAAATCTCCTTACTTTCAGTAATACATATAATATATTATAAACAAATCTTCAAGTTTTATCTAGACAAACTTGAAGTGAATACGTAGTCTTTATCCTACATATTTTTTCTGTTTTTTTATCTGTCCGGTTATTATTTTCCCAGCGGCAAGCATAATCGTCGTTTTTTCAGAAAAAATCACTCTCAATGCGAGACGTTCAGTAAGCCCCTTTTCGGCAATCAACGAAAAATTAAGTTGAAATAATTTGAAAGAACCTTTAACTTTGTCGCAATTTGGCCTATCAATCTCGAAAGTCAATATAGACAAGGTACTGAACCCGTGCAAAATGTATAATCCTTACCAGAACCAAGGTAATGGATTCCAAACCGGGAACAACTATTACCAACAACAGTCACAGGCACAACAGCAACCTCAGCAGCAGCAGCAGCAGCAACCACAGTCTCAACAATTTGTGAGTGTAGGCCAAAATGCCACTGGATTTAACAACAACATGCCTCAGAATATGGCAAATTCTTTTGGTAATGTTTCTTCTTTCCAAAGCCCACAGTCACAACCTGGTTTACAACCTCAATCTAGTAATAACTACTATCAAACACAGCAACAACAGCCAAGTATGGGTGCAAATTTGCTAGGCGGGAATTCTTCGATGACAGGTTTCCAGGCTCAGAATCAATCTATGCCCTCTTTGCAACCTCAGGGCACTGGCTATTATCCAAATACTGCCTCTCAATCAGTTGTGCAACCTGCCTTGCAACAGCCTTCTTTGCAACCACAGACTACCCAACAACCGGTTTTACAACAACCAACTATGCAGCAACCAACCATGCAACCTTTACAAAGTCAAGGTACTGGATATTATTCAACTTCTGTCCAATCTGCTCCTTTTCAGCAACTAGAATCTCAGGTGACTCAGCCACCTTCAATGCAACCATTGCAACCACAACAAACTGGTTTCTATGCCCAACAGTACCAAGCTACGTTGGAACCATTGAAGCCAAATGCAACTGGGTTTGTTAATTCCTTTGCTAACAATGGGTTAAACAATGACCTTAAGATACCTGCTATTAGGTTATCATTCATCACTGCTAATGATCAAGCCAAATTTGAAACTTTGTTTAGATCTATGGTTAAGCCTGGTTCTAATACTATTACTGGTGCGGATTGTAGATCTATATTAATGAAATCTGGTTTACCACCAAAACAATTGGCGAAGATTTGGGCGTTATGTGATAGCAGTAAGGCCGGTGTGTTGTTATTCCCAGAGTTTGCATTAGCCATGCATTTAGTCAACGATGTTTTACAAGGTGATACTATTCCTTATGAATTAGATAGTAAGACTAAGAACGAAGTTTCTAGTTTCATTAACGCCATCAATTTAGGTGTCGCTTCTGATTCTGTACCTGTTTCAACTCCATTCGATGACTTAATGAATACCGGTATGGCTAGCTTACAACCTCAAGCTACTGGATTGATGCCTCAAACTAGTTTTGGTATTCCACTGCAATCTCAAGTGACCGGTGGTATGTTAAATCCACAATTGACTGGTTACATTCCTCAAACCAGTTTTGGTATGCCTGCCCAAGTTACTGGTGGAGCTTTAATGCCACAGGGTACAGGTAGTGCTATGATGCCACAAACATCATTTGGTGCTCCATTGCAAAACCAATTGACCGGTAATGCCATGATTCAACCTCAAATCACTGGTAACTTTAGCCAACCTCAAACTGGTCCAACCCAAACTGGGCAAATGGGCATGCCATCTCTTTCTTTCGGCCAAAGCACAAATATGCAACAGCCTCAACAACAACAAATGACTGGTATGGGTATGAGCTTACAACCTCAAACCACAGGTTTCTTACCACAATCTAACTTTAATGTCACTATGCCATTAACTGCGCAAAAGACTGGTTTTGGTAACAACGAAATTTATGCCCAAACAAACTTTACTCAAAATATGGCCAGCCAATTTATGAACCAAGAAGAACAAGACACTATCAATCCTGATGAAAAATCTTTATTTTACAAGATTTTTGAAACCTATGACACTAAGAATACTGGCTTGCTTGATTCACCAACTGCTGTTGAAATTTTCAGAAAGTCTGGTCTGAACAGAAGTGACTTAGAGAAGATCTGGACCTTATGTGATACTAACAATTCAGGTCAATTAAACAAGCAAGAATTCTGCCTTGGTATGCATTTAGTTTACAGAAAGCTAAACGGTAAGGAAATTCCTAACAGACTTCCTCAAAGTTTAATTCCCTCAAGCAATAAGATCTTAGATAACGTTAAGAACCAATTGAAGGGAAGCAGTGGTTTAAACAACGATTCGAATTCAAGAATTGATGGTTTAGGCTACAGGAACAATGACGATGAAAACAGTTTACCAACCTTCAGAAATCGTAGAAGAAACTTTTCTACCAATAACACCGCATCCTCTTCCAGTGCAAACACAGATGATGTAGTTTCTGATGCCGTAGAGAAGTATCCTGACATTAACGGTGTTCCAGCTTCTGAACCAGATGTTCATAAGGTCCCATCTGCCGCTCCAGCTGCTGCTACTGCTGCTATTGTCAATAAACCTGTAACTCAGCTATCCGCCAATGCAACTCCATCTTCTGCTGCGACTATGGCTGATGATTTAAGAAAGATTAATATAATTAGAAAGGAGATCGAACAGTTAGAGTTACCATCTATTTCCAGTAACAATGCCATTTCTTCTGACTTGAAGAAGAAGTTCAATGATATGGTCAACAAGGTCCCAGCTCTGTTTGCAGAGATTGCTGAAGTTGATAACAAGATTACTAATGCCAAGATCGAGTTATTAAGATTAAAAAATCCTTCCTCCATTGAAGGTACTGGTCCAAATGGTGAAGTTACTGAAAGTGACAGAAAGAAAGCCAAGAGCAGAGCTTTATTAAAATCAAGAATGGCTGCTTTGACTGGTAAGCCAGCTGACTCTAACGAAGTTACAGAAGACGATTCTGCCAAGAATGCTGAGGAACTGGCTAATATTAGGTCTGAAAGTGTGCAAAACCAATCAATCATTAGAGATATCAGATCTTCAATTTCTGATATCTCCTCATCTTTAAAATCTACTCTTACCGGTAAGAACATTTATAACGATCCTACGGAGTTTGAAAAATGGGAGTTTGGTGTTGGTTTGGAATCAGAAGTTCGTGAGTTCATTAAGAAAATAAATGAAGACCCTTCCCTTGTCATGACATCCTCTAACACTGCAAGTGCTTCTAGTGAACCTTCCACTCAATCATCTTCTCAATTTAAATCTTCGGAAGAAAGAGCTGCTCATTTAAAGGAACAAGCTCAAAAGAGAATGAAGGAAAGATTAGCTAAGTTTGGTCTAAGCAGGCGTAGCACTGATCGCGGCGATCGTTCAAGATTTGACGCTTCTCAGACTGAACCAACTACAACACCGTTCGAAGTGGAACAACCTGGTACTCCACAAATACCAGAACAACAAACTCCAGTTGCTGCTCCACAAGCTCAAACTGACGCTTCCGATGATGAAGACGAAGAAGAAAAAAAGTTAAAAGAACAATTAGAACAGTTGAAATTGAAGAAGAAGGAAGAAAAGGCTAAGAGGTTAGCTGCTTTACGTAAACAAATTAAAGATGAAGAAGCTGATTCTGATAATGAAAGAATATCCAAAGATGCTGACACCCCTCTTTTCGAGACTCGTATAGCGCCAATACAATCTAATATTCAACAAGTAGCTTACGTTCCACCTCAAGCTACAACTACAACTTCTGAACCGGTGCAAAAGAAAAACCCATTCTTCAAACCAGAACTCGTCTCTTCAAGCTCATCTTTTGACGCTAGAGCTGCAGAACAACAAAGAAGAATCCAAAGAGGCTTAGATGATGATGAAGATGACGGTTGGTCTGATGATGACGATGATAAGAAGGTTTCTGGCAGTACGCCACCATCAATTTTAGGAAACGTATCTGCTCCAATTCCGTTGGCTCAACCACCAATGCTTCAGACTGCAGCAGTTCAAATCGCAGCTCCTGCAGCTCCCGTTGCAACTGAGTTACCCCATGTTCAAGAATCGCAATTTGCAGTTCCAATTGCGCCACCAATTCCACCAATTCAAGATTCTGAACCAGCAGTTCCAGTTGCTCCCCCACTTCCATTAATTCAAAACACTGAACCAGTTGCTCCAACAGGCCCACCAGCTATTCCAATGGCCCCACCAATTCCACAAATCCAAGAGAGTACACCAATTGTCCAAATTGCTCAACCCATCCCACAGACTCAACCTGAGTTCGTTCCACCACCACCAACCTTGCCTCAAATGAATTCTACAAATGTAGCTCATCTAGGTGATAGCGAAGAGGTCAACTACGATAATGATGATGTTTTATCAATTCCAGATTCTGTAGCTTCTGATGACGACATTAATGCTGCTCCATCTTTTATCCCACCTCCACCACCACTACCATAAACAAATGGGGATTTGTAGAATAAATATAAAATATTAGGTATAAATTATATATACAATTTTTATAATATTATTTTAGTTTCTTGTATTATCTGTTGTGCAGTTCTTTCCTTATTCTTGCACTTTTGGAAATCTGACAAATAATACCACTCTAATTAGCTAAAGTGCGGCCGGCTTCGAGGGCCCTTAAATTAAGGCTCTCATAGTCAAAACACGCCCTTTGTTCCCACATAAAGAGACAACTGATAAAAGCGTCCAAAATGCCAAACTATTTAAAAGTACTCTCTAAATTTACCACCTGTGATATAGCTGATGGATTATTAAACGTCTATAACATTTCAACTGGCGGGTATTTTCCCAACCTCGTCCAAAGGTCCCAAAACTCCGAAGACTCAGTAGTTGGCCTTGCGTATACTGTTCTTTGGGCACAAAAGAGTGACCCAAGACCCGAGGTTAATTACATAGATGTTGTCCCAAAGGACTCGATGGTGATTCTCGGTTTGGAACCCTCAATGCAAACAGAAAGAGCTCCATATATTAATATAACACAGGCAATGTTTGGAGGATTGATGGCAAATAGAGCTCAGTATTTAGGTGCCAAGGGTGCTGTAGTATTTGGTCGTGTTAGAGATGTTAATGAGTTTGACACACTGGGGTTTTCTGTGTTTAGTTTGGGGGTGGGCTCTTGTGCTTCAAGGAATGCAGCTAAGCCTGTTGAAATCAATACCACCTTGCGTATAGTGACTAGTGATGGTTCTATTCAAGAGATCAACTCTGGAGACTATATAGTCAGTGACAGACATGGAATGGTTAGGATCCCAGTCAAGGAGGTTGATATGGATAAGTTGATAAGATACATCGAGGCGTCCATTAAGGTCGATACATTGGTGGCTGAAGAAATAAGAAAAGGCAGACCTGCGAAAGAGTCCCAGAAGATTTTAAGATCTAGATTGAAGGAGTACATCTAAACATTTAAGGGAACTAGACTTTAAATTTTATAGTTAATATTCATTTAATTTGCTACATAAAAGGAAATGTATGTAAATAGAAAAAAATGAACGTACATACATAAGGACTAAGGCAGTTAAAAACAGCTAGCTTAAGCGCCATAGTTCAAACGGAAAATATCGTTGAAGACATAGTAAGAGTTACCTTCTGGAATTAGGTGAAATACTTGGGAGAAACGTTGTGGGTTGGCTTCCTCATCGATTAATAAGTCACCAGTGATCATGACTAAGACATCACCATTGGCAGAGGCTGGTTGAGCATCCAAGGTTGTAATTCTGTGGGAAACCCTTTGGAAAGGTAAAGAGACTAACTTTTCGACGATAGCTTTAGCACCTTGAACTTGAGTAGTTTCGAAGGTTAACATGGATTCATCTCTGTATAGGTTACCCAATTGGGTTCTGTCGGAGTCGAATTGGTTGTAGTAAAATTCGGTAAATTGTTGAGATAGGGCGTTGAAATCCATGGACATTATTGGGTATGAATGAGTGAAATCTTTGTGGAAACTTATGTTTTGTAAGAGCAAAAGTTGCAATCTAAAAAACTCTGTATTACACATTTCAAATTTTTTTCTTATAGATGGATGAACCTTGGGCGAAATTATCAACTCGCACGATATGGTGAAAATTGAAGAAAGTTAAAGGGGAATTCACAAACAAAACATATTGAGGTTAATTACAATAACACCTGACAAGTAGTAACAGACAGGTCTTGATCTAGTGAAAGTTGCATAGCAACACGCAAAATATTTGAACAAGTGTGTCCAATTGAATCAATTGAAAAAGAAACTGAGCAATATACAAACAATAAAGATCCACATTAGCAAATATGATGAAAATGGCTAAGTCCCCTTTCAAGAAGAAGTCTCACAGTAGAGAGACTTCCGTTGACGAAAAACCAGGATCACATAGCAGATCATTCTCTGGTGGAAGTCTGCAACACCAAGGTCTTGGAAGCCATAGTCGTAGCACCAGTGCTAGTGGAATGAACGCATATCCACCAGTCTCCGGTTCCAACCAAACACACAAAAGAACAACATCTAGATCTTCCAATACCTCCCAAAGTTCGAACTTTTTGGCTGAGCAATATGATAGGGATAGAAAAGCGATTATCAGTTACTGTTTCTCTAAACCAGATCACAAGACCAACGCACCACCAAACAACTACATCACGCATGTGAGAATTATTGAGGACTCGAGATATCCTTCTTCTAGACCATCTGCAGATTCAAAACTTGAAAACAAAAAGAAAAGAGTCCTAATTTTAAGTTCGAAAGCCAATAACCAAAACTCCGTCCAGATACATAAAGCTCGTGAAAATAGTGATGGGTCATTCCAGATTGGTAGAACTTGGGATTTGAAGGAACTTTTGAAAGTAGAAAAAGATGCACAGATTGCAGAGGGATTCTTGGTGACAATGGGGAAGAAATACTACTGGGAAACGAATTCAGCTAAGGAAAGAACTGTCTTTATAAAGTCTTTGATCAAGATATATATGCAAGTGTCTGATGGACGCGTTCCAGAATTGGTAGATTGGGATCTCTCGAAATTTTATTTGGATGAGAAGAGTTATCAGAGAGCGGTAATAACAAAGGAGAAGGACAAAACTTTGCTTGTTTCTTCACCTACGGAACCAACTCACACGAATCCTAATGCAAATCATCAGAAAACACCTAATCAACAGTTTTCTAAGAGTAGAGATTTATCCGAAAATACGGATCCATATTCACAACCAGTGAATGTTACTGCTCCTGTTAAGATCCCAGATAGAAATATTTTAAATAAAGCTCCTTACTCGAATGCAAATACTGTCAATGAAGTAAGCAATAAATTTGCGGCTGAGAAACCATTACAAGGCTACCAAATACAACACGAGCCACCAAAATCACAGGCAAGATATAGCGCTGGTAATAAAGCAGGAAGACTATCTCACGAATCACCTTCAAAATCTATAGCCAAATTAGAGATTCCTGATGATTATCCAGCATCACCAACAAAACTACAATCGCCAATTTCCAATCTTCCAACAATTGCTCGTGTCCCAAGACAAGAGCAGACAAACCTCCAAAGATATGATTCTCCAGAGAAGTTAGATCTTGCCGAATCGAACAAAGTTCAGATGGATTTTAATAGCGTACCACTGGATAATGTCACTTATCCGAATGACCCGTACACATCACCGCACAAAAAAGATGATTTGTTAGATGACCTCAATGCAGCGTTAGATGATCCGGTAGAAACTCAGTATACACAAAGCCCA
Organism: Jamesozyma jinghongensis; assembly: GCA_030572895.1. Classification (NCBI taxonomy): domain Eukaryota; kingdom Fungi; phylum Ascomycota; class Saccharomycetes; order Saccharomycetales; family Saccharomycetaceae; genus Jamesozyma; species Jamesozyma jinghongensis. The sequence continues at coordinate 11,063 of JAJMCG010000083.1, forward strand.
ACTCGTAGTTCAGCTAGGGCTGCTAAGGTGCTATCAATGGAAGTTCCTTCAGGAAATTCCTCCCCGATAAATCAAATACAATTGCCTGATATTCAAAATTCGGACGTTAGTTTGGAAGAGATTGAGCCTCTTGATTTCAACTCCACTGAACCAATAGACCTAACAATTGACGAACCTCAAGTTCCACCTCCGCGTGATATCAAGAGACTAAGTAAGCCTGTATCCAGCCATGTAGAAGATGAAATAGACTTTAACAGCACTATTCCAGAGGAATTAACTAATGACTCCATGGATCTATCTTTTGAAAGAGGTGATGAAGCTCGCTATAGTCAATCGCTAGAACCCCAATTAGAACAAGAGCATGTATATCGAAAAGTGTCAACAATTCAAGAGGAGGGCCAAGTTCCAATTCCAAGCATGAATGAAACAGTTGTGGACAAAGAACATACTAAATCTGCTGCTGGCGACATAATCCAGATCAGTGGTGATGCATTACTAGAAACTTTGACTGATCTAAATTGGGAACTAGAAAATGATACAGATAAATTACTAGAGAAACTGGAACTCAAATTGGCGAAAGCAGAACACACATTTAATAATGGTATCATTGCGTTACAGAAATCTGGTCCAGATTTAATGGAGTTTGAGAAAAATGTTAAATCTGAGTGCAATAGGATGAACTCAACTTTTTCATTGTTTTTAATGGAAATGAATAACTTTTCTGACGACATTGATTATGTTGAAGGTCAAGATAATGGACTTCAAGTTGAAAGTGCAAATAAAAAGATGCTCTGGAATACATTATCTGATTTGCTGAATACTGTTTCCTTAGACGAAGATACTCTGAAGGAATTATTGAAATGTCCCATTAGGGAGAAGAACTTGCCTTGGATGGAAATTCAACTGAGCTCATTATCTAAAGCAGTCAAAGCAATTAGTGGTCAAGAAGACGAAACAAGCTATAGTCTGAAGGACATGGAAGCTTTGAAGAAGAGAAGACAATATTATGAAAAAGTTACTGACCTATTTTTAGATAGAGTAGTTGCCGAAATGGGTAGTATGTTTGGCTCTGTAATGACCAATGATACATCAAACGACCAATTAATGACAATCCTACAACGTGTTCTTCCATTTTCATCTTTAGTTCTTTTCTGTAAGGAGATTTCTGTGAACTCTTACAATTCAATAATTGAACAGTGGAATAAGAATGTTCAAATGGTTTATTCTAATATTTGGGGCAGATTATTTAAGGAGTTGAAGGATAAAACAATTTCTAATTGTGAAATTGAGCAGAATATAACAACGCAGCCAGGAGAAGACCGCTTATTAACAAAATGGAAGGAATTCAAACAAACAAGAAAGGTTTCGGTTGACAACCCATTATCAACAAAACTTTTATCAACATTTTTGGAGACTTTGAGCTTGTTAGAACAGCAGTGTACTATTTACCAAAATTTCGTTGACAGTTTTTTTCATATTTCTGCAAACAATTCGTTCTGTGAATATGTAACCAAAAATGCGGATGTTAAGGTTAGGTTAGTTGCTTTAGAGACAGTTAACCGAATGGAATCAGATAGAGAGTCTGCAAGTACAGAAAACCAACTAGTATCAAAGGTGTTTAATCCTCTATTAACTCAATTGACTTATGTTTTTTCTGATGTAATGAAATATAACCAAGCTATAGTCCCATCCATAATGATAATGCTGGAAGAAAAGCTCAAAAGGTTAGAGTTAACAAACCAAGAATTTTCGATTTCTGCTTTCACAAAAATGCTAACTCAGTTAAGACAGCTATGGCCCGAATTCATTAATGATCAATTATTATATATTGAGAGGGCAGTAGCAGATGTTAGCAATAAAGATATTGCATCTGCAGTAATTGGCCTTCCAATATTCGTCAAAAATGTCAAGGATTCCTTGTTTTTCACTCAAAATGAAATGAAACTTTCTAAATTAGATTCATTTGAGACACCAAAACTAGTAAATGACTCATTTAACACATTGACAACCACTGCCATAAAATGCTTATCAAAGAATACCAAGACAATGTCATCCTCAGATATAAGAAAACAATCTCTGACACCGGAAGAGGTATCCAAATCTGTTATGCTCTTGGTTAATTCCAATTGGCTAACAGAATTATTGACTGTGTTGAACTATAACATGAACGGCCTCTTTGACGCATCTATTCAAAACAGTAGAAAAATATTGGATATGGAAAAAGATCTATATGCCATTTACCTACTGAACGACTCCATGCCGAAATTGACCTCATTCGTCAATGGCGCTACCCATGTTATGGAAACGGCAAATACAGCAACGGCAAACCCATCAATGTGGGGTGCATACAGCAAACAGAACTTGGAGAATATTCTTAGTGCTTACACTCCAAAGGAAATTCATCAACTAGTATCGAAGCTTCATAAGCATATGACGACCGACATCTCTTCTGGCCAACCAGATGTAATGAAAGAAGTACTTTCCGATAAATTATGGTCTGGTCTACAAGGTCAAACAGTTTCTCTTTACCTAAGACTCTATACCTTGATTGATAAGAACTACAAGGGTGCTCACTGTAAATTTACAAAGAATGATATCATCACCGCATTTGAGGAATTTAAGAAATAGTTTGTTGGTTAAGACTATGATAACCCTCCATATGTAAACATAAGTAGTTGTTTAAGATCAGGATTTCAACCCCAGATAGAAATATCTGTTTCCACTCACCAAGAGCTTAAAACTGATTCTGGGCTCTTTGTCCCGACATCCCGCTCCACACATATTTTGTATTAATTGAGAAAGCTGAAAAAAATTTACGAAGCGAACAAAAATGGTCAACTTTGTTTAACTTCATCACAAGTGTGTGTTATTAAAACAGTTCAGAGATAAAGCAAAGACCGTAGTCCTATCTTATTATGTTTAAAAAGTATGTTTGCCAAGTGATTATATGTATTCAGAAGAATATATAAGGATAATTCGTTACGATATATTTATCACCTCAAATTAAGCAGAATACTAACACAACCGCAGATTTTCAAAGGACGACGTTCATTCACGTTCCAAGGTTAAATCATCAATTCAAAGGACCTTAAAGACCAAATTAGTTGCACAATACCCTAAATTAGAAAGTGTTATCGATGAATTAATTCCAAAGAAGAGCAACATTGAATTGATAAAATGTGAAGATAAAATCCAACTATATGCCGTTGATGGTGAAGTTTTGTTCTTCCAAAAGTTCGATGAACTAATCCCAAGTCTAAAATTTGTACACAAATTCCCAGAGGCCTATCCAACAGTTCAAGTTGATAGAGGTGCCATTAAATTTGTTTTATCAGGTGCTAACATCATGTGTCCTGGTTTGACTTCAGCTGGTGCTTCTCTTCCAGAGACACCAGGTTTCGAAAACGATACTGTTGTTATCATCAACGCTGAAAACAAGGAAAATGCATTAGCTGTTGGTAGATTACTTATGAGTACCGAAGACATCAAGTCCATTAACAAGGGCCATGGTGTTGAATTGATCCATCATTTAGGCGATCCTTTATGGAACTTCTCTATTGAGTAATTGCAAGGCAGTGTTCGAAACATATTATATAATAAATATACTCACTTCAAAAACTTTCATTAACTATGTGATGCTTCAACGGTTAATAACTCTATATCTCTAATAATTTTTGACAGTAACATTGCTATTGTTCCCTAAATTGATGTCACTAATCTGGGAAAACTCACGTTTTATAACTTCTTGAACGCCGTTATCCAGAACACGATACAGTTTAAGTGTCAAGATATTTTTTGACAGTTTAGAAGCAACAATACCTTTGAGATATCGTACAGTTGAATTTGCTAACAATGTTATGGGAGTACTTACGTTAGTCTCTTCATCTGTGATATTGATGGTAAATATTTGTGAATCTAACCAATCATATTTTTTATATGTTTTGGTTGGAAGGTTTTGTAATCTTCTATTAAGTTGGTATTTCTCATTAAAATAGTTCCACCTGTGTAGATGCTCATTATAAGATATTTTCTGTTTAGTCAATTGAGAAACAAAGTATAATTCTGCCTCTTTTCTCATTTCCATAGAAAATATAGAACCATCCAATGTTATCAATTTATCAAATCTTGCTAGAATCAAATAATATTGTGAATAATCTGCATCTTCGCGGTTTTTGTAATTATCAAATAGGGGATTCGAGTTTATTCGAAGGGCCCTTAAACCTGGGAAGCAAATATTAATTTGATCTAATATAGGCCATTCATTTATTAGATTATGAGAAAGGTCCAATGTTTTTAATGAATTAGAATTGTATTGTGCAAGTTTGTCCACACTTGATATATTATTATGTGAAAGATCAAGGTTTTCCATTTCCTCAAATGTTAAGTTTTGCGGGAATTGCTCCAATGACATACCACACATTAGCAAGCTTTTCAGTGATTTTGGTAGTGAAATAACATCGAAAGACAATTCTGGTAAATAATTCCAGCTGATATCCAACGTTTTCAAAGATGGAAACATTCCAAGAATTATCTTAAGATAGTCTGATGATAAATTGCACCGCAGCAAATACAGATGTTCAATATTTGGAAAAGAATAATCACATTTAGCCAGTTCATTCCAACCTTTATCAAATCTATTCCCAGATAAATTCAAGCTGCTTAATTTTCTAAGTTCGCTTATCAGTTCACAGATTTCATTAAAACTGGCAAAAAGATTGTAACTAATATCGAGAGAAGTGATATTTTTGCACCGTTGTGATATTGCAAGCCGTTCCCGATCGTTCTTAAATCCACAAACAATAGACATCTTTTGTAACGATATAGTATTTAGGTTTTCAATTTTTTTGTTTCTGATATTTAGATCTTCGAAACCAAGACTTTCAATTCTTTTGTTGGATATAAAAAATTCCTGATCCACGTCAACCGGGGACCCATAGGTTTCTTCCAATCCCTCGTAAAAACTTCTTCTAGTAAATTGTTTCAATTTGCACTCTTTTATAAAAGAACCAGCTCCCTCTTTGATCGTCTGAAAATACTGTTTCTTATTAATAGACCCAGAGTGTTTGCCTCTGGTACCATCATCCCATTCCACACCGATTGCGATCTTATCACCCCACGGCTCTATCCTACCAACGTATCTAATTGTACTTAAATAACCATCTATTTCAACTCGGCTTCCAACTTCATAGCCCATTGAATATTCTAGTTTCTCATGCAACGATTACTTGCTCAGTGATTGACCTTCTATTCTCAAAATCTTCTGTTTTCTCGTTTTTAGGTTTGAAAAGAACGCAAAGGAAAATTTCTGCGTTAAATTTGTATGTAATACCTATCCATACAAACGCTTGTTGATAAAGATATATATATTCATATGTATACAAGTGGTTTAATATATAATACTTAAATTAGAGAAGTAATTGTAAATTTTTATTCCATTTGGGCGTCCTCATCATTAGCAGTATTAATAGCACTGTCTAATGAACCGAATAAACCATCTAAGTCAAACTCCTTGGACCATTCAGAAACAATGGTGGTTTGTTCAACCTTTTGGGGCGCTTGAGCACTGCCTGAGCTCAAAGTACTCTGTTGAGAGGCCTCAGAAGCTTCCTTGGAAGCATTAGGTAAGACCCAACCCAAAAATTTACCGTCTCTCCAATCATTCAACACAGATAAACCAGCACTAGCAAGATTTGGAACACCACCCTTACCTAATCTACCTCTCTTACGAGCGACATGAATCAGGAAATGTTTGGTGAAAGTATCTGCATCGTTAGCCGGTATTGGAGGAACTTCATAAAACTTCTTAAAAGAATCAGTCATTTCACTAGATTTAGAAAGTCTCTTGACCAACATTAACACAGATGGGTACGGATCAACAATATATTTGGGAGGGATAGCGCTGAGAAGAGCCAATTCGGCTTCCTGCTCGACCTTGTTCTTCTTACCTTCACCTGGGAAGCAAATACCTGGAGAATCTAAAATCTTTAACTTGTTGTCTATCTTAATTTCTCTCAAAGAAGTAGTGACACCGGCTTGGTTACCAACTGGGCAAACCTTAGATTGACCACCACGACGAGAGGTGATGGCATTAATAATGGAAGATTTACCGACATTTGGGTAACCAATAACACCAACAACAATAGATCTCTTTAACTTACTATTATTAGCATATGTCTTTAAGGCTTCCAAAAGCGCATTAGCAGTGACTGATTGAGTGAGTTTCTTATTGAACGAGGTAGCATTGGTAGCACCAGGAGCAGCTCTAATTGGGATTGTTGGGAAACTGGATTTCAATACATTTAACCATTGTTCCAGAACAAAAGGTGGAACTAAATCAACCTTGTTTAAGATTAAAATTAAGCGCTTACCTTGACTTTGAAGAACAGCTTGTTCGACCTTTCTAGATCTGGTACCTTCTGGGTCTCTGGCATCTAAAACATATAAGATAACATCAGAAGCATCAACAACAGCCTTGAAAATCTTATCATAAGCCTTCCTGGACTTCTCCAGTTCAGATGTACTTTCGTCATCACCATCATCGTAAAAATCAATGTTATAGTCCACAATTTCATAATCTCTTTGGTTATTAACTTTCATATCTTCTGGTGTAGTACCGTCAAATTCAGCGGCAGCAGCTTGAGCAGAGGCAACCAAAGCAGACAACCCATCTTGACCATCTTCTTCGAAGTCATCTTCTTCCATGATATCTTGGCCCATCTCGATAGCTTCTCTCTTGGCTCTTAATCTTTGCTCCTTAGCTAGTCTCTTTTCTTCCATATCTCTTTGCTTTTTAGCTTCAATTTCCTCAAGAATCTTGGCCTTGTATGGAAAACTGGATGGAATACCTGGATCCTTCTTTCCTCTAGATTTCCAAGTTGGATCATTCTTCGCGTGCTTTCTTTCCTTTCTACCCTTAGCGCTAGCCTTCTTGGCAATACCCTCTCTCATACGAGTAGAAGTTCTCTTAGATGTACGTTTTCTCACTCTCATCTTAGTTCCTATGATTATTGGTGGTTCTATTTAAGAATATCTTTTACAGTTACTATAATTTATACCGTATATAATTTTTCAGCTCATCGCATTATTTTTTTCTTCATTTTCTTTTCCTCTACAGAAAATTTTCATTGTCGTCGCGATAAATTCCTCCAATTAAAATACTGTTACCCGGTCTGATTCTTGTAATGATTTATGGCACGTTCATCACTAAGGTTCATAAAGATCCTTCCATTCTATAAAATACTATCTATTACTTCTATTTAGTCTAATCATATGATTTAGGGTTTTGAAACTTCGAAAAGTCTGCTAAGGAAAACGCTGGCTTTAATAACTTCGACTGCTGGGGTGATTTATTGCGTGGTAAAAAAGGTCTAGTAGAAGTGCTGTGATCTATAAAAGAAGCAGAGTATGGAATATCTAGCCCTTCTGAATTATCATCTTTTGAAGTGCCGGTTAAATTAAACATGCTCTTACTACTTCTAAGTTTCAATCCATTAGCACCTTTAGTATCCTCAGCGGTTTCAGTATTCTCCGGTCCAAAGTTACCTCTTTCCAATTCTGAAAGGGGTTCGAAGAAACTTGATGAGTTTCTAAACTTTGCAATACTGAAAACAACTTGGTTAATGACAGAGTTTGCTTTGGAAAGGTATGGATGCAAAGTAGTGACTTTCTTGCTACCAATAAAATATATGACAAACATTAACAGAGTAACCACAACTAGATATTGGAACCAATGTCCAGAATTCCTGGTGTTTCTTAATTTACCATCTATTAGACCTGAAATGAAATTCTTACCAAATTTGTTTGCTTCGATTAAACTTGGACTAATACCAACCTTGGCTTTATTATTTCCAACAGCTACAGTCCCAGATGCATATAATAGTATTCTACCCAAGGTCCAGGTTAATTCGGTTTCATCGACACTGTCCAAACTTTGAAACATCGGATAATCTGAATTTTTAATTGAATTGTCATTATCCTTAATTGGTTCGTATGGCAAGTCAAACCCCTCATGGAGAACATTTAATATCCAGTTACTTTTGAAGCAAGAATCGATCAGAAAGTCCTCTGGGATTGAATTATACATTCCCCTGTCATTATTGGCCATAACAGTTTTCCAATCACTATTACAGAATTCTTTGACATTGGAACTAAACTTTTTGAAGTCATATTCACCACCTAATTTAAAAATATCGTTTGGTGTGTACCAGTATTCAGATATACCAACAAATTTATCTTTGTTAAAGTCGATATGTGGAACGTGTACTCCATTGAATAAACATGGCTCATCATCACAGGGGATATTCTTTAATAACAACGGATAGATGGATTTTGAACATTGTTCGTAATTCCCTGATCCAATGGCTGTGAATTTCTTGTCCTTAAATGCAAATTCTTTCTTACTATCTTTGGGCATGCATGGATCTGTTACCTTCCTTGTTTTGAAATCATCATCATCATAATCATTGGTGTTTTCGGGTAATGCGTTTACAAGTTGCGCTAGGTATCTGTGGCGCGCTTGATTAGCTCCAAATCCTAACCATGTACTCACAAACACGTCCCAATCCTGAACATCACCATTTAGACTTCTTAAGGTAATCGTGGCCATGTCATCTTTGTGTTTTATCACTTCATTCTTGTCACTTGGGGCAAACGCAACCTGTGCTGATGCACCACCCATATCCATAAAACCAAAGGTGAAATGGTCCTCCTTAGAGACATCGTAGTTATTAAAGTATCCTAATAAATAATTCAAACTCAGCCAACCATATAACCCTTCAGTCTCACCATCAATGATCTGGACTTGCGAGTCACAATTTGTTAACAAAAAATTCGTAGACTTTTTAATTCCCTCACAGACATTGCTGAGAATCTCATTCCTTTTCTTTTCGGGCAATAGTCTCATGCCAGCTGTTGCTTGAACGAATATAGGTGTATCTGGAATCAAATTAGATGGAATTATCTTTTGGGCCTTTGCAAGTAAAGGTTTAATATGATGCGAAAAGGCCTTGTGGGGGTTCCCCTCATAACTTGAAAGCCCCGGAGTATCTTTAAATACCCAGTCCTTTGATTGCTCTATTTGAGGTACTGATTTCATTAAGCTATCATCATAATTTAATATTCGTGAATAATTAGGATTCTTCCATTTAAAAATATGCAATCTGGAACCAGAAGAGCCCGAGTCAATTACAATTCCATATCTATCTTGTTCTGATTTGTCTGTAATCATCTAGAATTTCTTGATGTACTCTATAGAACTCTTTAATTTAACCGAATACCTTTTATAGCTAGATGGTTAGTGCTTTTAAGTTTGTGCAACTTCAAAGATAACAATTTATATGATTTTTCGAAGGTGCAAAAAAACGCGAATTATATCCCTTCAACTTCATGGCAACACACCATGCAAATCCTAAAATAGCTAAAAGGAACTAAGAATTCGCTATGTAGCTAACAGTGGGAAATAAACAATATGAACATGGATTAACTAACTACTGAAGCAACTTTAAATTTAACTAGCTTCATATCCCCCAAATATTAACAAAACATATTTCTTCCTGTAACATATAACTTATAATCTGATCATATTCAAACTGAAATATTATATATAAACGGTTAAAAACTACACAATACAACAACCATTAATATGCTTCATTATAAATTTATAAACTATACCTATCAAACGTTTAATAAATGATTTGTTATCACGTGTAATACTTAATTCTTATTTTTATTTTTCTAAATATATTTTTTTCTTGTAAAAATATTATTGTGCACGTCTACCGAACAGCTATTTGCGTTTTTAATACAATTATATCAAAAATGAACAATTGTGATTTTATGGGTGAAGAAGCAAAAAAATATTCTGCAGTTTTCTAATAGGCAAGAATAAATTATAACGAATTTTAACTGAATCTGTAAATCAATACTGATAGAGCACTCCTTATATATGAGATATCGTTCAAGGATAAGTGCCTGAGTGGAGGCTTAGCTGTTACTTATCATTGAACAAGATTTTTCTGACAAATTTAAAAATATTTATTCTTATTTAATAAAACCACTTACCACTTTATTGGATCCGTCCTTGAAAGCAGCTAATAAAATGTTGTCTAAGTCATTTTAGATGTGGTTGACTGCTTCTCAAAACCGATAATTATTATCTAATTTACCGTCTTCATTTTAATTAATTTGGGTAACTTTTTTATAAAACATACTATATTCAACGTCATGTACAAATGGGTGTCACCTATATTTTTGATCAAGTTTATAGAATAAATATGGAAACCCCGGGGAGCAATTTTCTTTCTCCAGTGATTTTTGGATAACGTCGGTACTCTTCTTAAAAGGGGTTTTTAATTGGTCACAGAGAGTTTAAAGAGAGGAGGAACAATTTTAATTTTCCATATTAATTGGATTTGATGCTTTCCATTAAATATAATCTTTGTTTGTTTGAGGTATTTAAAAAATGAAATGAGAGAAAGGAATAATGAACATCACAGTGGAATATAGTCAAAAGAGGTAGAAGCTGTCCATATCTCCTCAACTAACCTGGTTTCCTTTTAATTTAATCCGAGGTCAGATTATATATATATATATTTGTGGTACCTCTCTCTAAAGTATAGAAATGTTAAAGATACTCTAAGTTTTTTTCTTGTGGTTGAGCATGATTGGCTTTATAGCTAGACGTGATAGATGTCATTTCAAACAGTAATTAATATACAGGTAATCTTATAGTCACGTGAACAAATATTTATTCATTTATACTATCGACATATGGATAAATGTTGATTTTTGTTCCAAAAGTTTTCATTTGGACGGTGATTTATTCTTCATATGTGAGACAATAGCACCAAATGGTGTCATCCAAGCCTATCAAATTATAAGAATCTGTTTTTATCTTTCTATCGTTTTATCATTTTATGAAACGATGTCAGATTTTCCATGCTCTAATATTCTTGCATTAACCATCCTGAACGTGATAGTGTTCAACAGATACCATTTTTGAACATACTTTTATTATTTTTAATTCACACAACATTTATATATTTTATGTGATTTTCTTCGATAAACATAATAAAGGATAAGATTTCTAATTTTTATAAAAAAAAAATAAAGATGAATATAATAAGGGTGTATGGGAAGGGATATCTTCAATAAGAGTTTTAAAGATAAATAAAATCCAATAGAAATATTTCTGAATCTAATTTAACAAAAGCTTCCATCTCCTATGATTATTCATCAAATAGAAAAGTTTTAATTTTTTTTTTTAATTTTTCACTTAAGGAGATAATGCATCGTGTACATCTGCACACTAAAATTATATAGAAAGATAACTTCTTCGAAGCACATTGTTCCTAGAACCAATTATCTATATATGAATAATTTTCAAAAATGCGTTGATTCTTTATTTATGAAGATGCCGTCTTAGCGGCGGACATCTTAATAAATTATACCTAAAGTATTAGTAGATTAGACTTAGCGTTGAAATATGTCACAACAACATTGGAGTAAGAAAAAAAATGATTGTTAACAAAAGAAAATGTAAGGGTTGAAGGAGGCATCGAGCCAAGAATTTCTATTTAGAAAGGATCCGTCAGACGCTGCGATAGCTAATTTGGCGCAAAAAAAGAAAATTTGAGTCCCATTTCCCTTGCCTACCGTAGAGAATAACAAATTTTCGACTTACGGTCGTGTTCGCTTCCGCTTCAACAGCTAGAATTCTTCAAGTTTATTAAATAATTAATAATATTATATGAAACAGCATACGGTCAAGAATGATAAACTACAGAAAGGTCATAGATTCTGATCTGAATCTTCATGGTACTATTTTCAACCAATTGTTTCTAAGATTTCTCTTTAAGTGCCTTTTCTTGGCGAAGTCTCTGTGCTTTTTTTCTTAAATACATTTTTTGAACTCGTTAACTCTTAGTGTACAGAATATTCAATTTATTAAGATCACCTGGATACCACTCAACGCAGGAAACTGAGAGTGTAATTTAAATAAATTAACTAAAAAAATTGGATACTGAGTTACTTAGAAGGCGTCAATGATAAGTAAACTAATGTGAATAAAATTAAAAAGCCCATGTGCTATTTCAAGATTCATACAGTGCAAACGCACACTTACGCTTTGAATCATTCAGGGGCTTAAATTTTTGAAGTATCCTCGTTTTGATAGTTGCAAAATAGTAAAAGAGTGTATGAAAAAAACGCGAAACACTGTCCAAATTCTGTTTCCTTTTCTACTTAAAGTTTGAGACAGAAGAGGATGTGGGGAGTGAGAGGGATTTCGTATGGTAAATCCGTAGTCTATACTTTATATTAATTTAATTTCCTATCTTGAAATTCTATTGCTTCCTCTAGAAGAACATTTGTAGGGTTTTATCTGTGAATGGAAAATTTTTCTAGCAATAAAACACAACGGACTCTCTCTCAAATAGTCTTGGAATTTTACGATTTTCTCAGAGTTTCTCGAGGTCTCTTAGAGAGTCGCAGAGAGACTTTCTAATTTTTTGCGCGAACTTTCCAAATTTGCTTCGGAATGCAGCCCATGCACCCACGGAAGAAAACGGATCCCGTAGAAATCTAATTGTATTGGACCTATTGTTCCCAGCAGAGAACGTATCGTACAGGGAATGTACCACTCCTTCAATAACAATTAAATACTTTCCACGACCTTTATTTGATGATTAGGACCTTAACAGATTGCTACAGAGAGGTCGAAGAATTTTTGTTTATAGTCGCTAGACGGCCTGCTCGATATTTTTGTAATAAAAACACACACCTCAATTTCTCCGTATAAAAACAACATCGTTACAAAAGACTAAATTTTTACGCAAAACAAATGAAATCTCAGAGAATTTACCTAGACTTCTCTCTATTGCACTGAAATTTAAAGTTTCCGAGTCAGTATTACTAAAACATATTAACACACTTCCCCAACTCGAAACCATCTACCCAAGATCTCCCCGTACAAATATCTGCAAGAAAAATATCTCTGTTTTGTTTGGATTGCGTGATCAGTAAGTTTAATTTACAAAATTCTGCACTGAGCATTCTAAGTTAGAATTTTGTCCTTCCGGATCCTTCTTTAGTGCTGCAAATTCCTACTCCTTTCTCTTAAAGGTAATCAAAGCAAAAAAAAAAAACTATAATTGAAAGCAAGAACACGATTAAATAAGGATACTTTTTATTTCCTTTTGATTTTAATCATTTGAAACATCTGGTATTAAGTTATATTTGCTAATATAACAATAGTAACCTTTGCATACTAGCATTTATAACCCATTAAAGAAATTTTTGCTTTAGAGTCAAATTTTTGCATCCATTTTTCTAATTCAGTTAGCTTGCATTCAATTCAATTCGTGTAAATTGTTTGTTTATTAGTTACTTTCATCCTTCCCAACAAATTATAACAAGCACTTAACCAAAACTTTTAAATGGATATCGAACCAACATTTAAGGGGTATATCGAAGACGAAAATGATGCTTTGTTGATACTTCAAGCTACATTGGATGGGAAATTAAGACACATTCCAAGAAGACCATATGAAATAGAAAGACCGTACTTAATCATATCCGGTAATATATTCGTGTTTATTGAAGAAATTTCAGGAATTAAAAGATGGACAGATGGTGTATCATGGTCACCATCTAGAATTGCAGGCAAGTTCTTAATATATAAAGAAGTTGACAAAGATAGTCCCTCCTCAATTTCGAAGAGAAAGACAAGTTCAAGAATTAAATTACCACCTCTAGTGGCTACAGGTCAAGATCCCTCGAAGATAGGCTCCAACGACTCTTCCAATTCAGGTTCCAGCCAAGATTTATCTGGCCCTGAAGACAGATCTCCAAATTCACTAAGATCTGTACATCCATTGAAATACACTGGCCTCGTTAAAAAAACAATTTCAGTAAATTTAAAGCGTCCACCATATAATTATTTCGAAAACTTCCATATTGTCTCATATTACACTGTTGAAGATGTTAAACAAAATAGATTGATTACTCCAAAGGACTCCTTATTCTTTAGAGATGTTAGACCCTCCCCTGAATTAATTTCTGCCATGGAAAATACAACGTTAGGTAATGTAAAGGGTCATTCCAAAACAAACTCTATGGGCACTGCCAACGCTCCAATGGGAAACATGGACATGGTCAATATAAATACTGCTGGCAGTAATCAAGGTCATTTGAACCCGTATAGTCATCAGGGTGTTGATTCTACTAATTCTGTTGCTGCAACTTTAGTCAATAATAATAGCGGTAGTTCTACAAACCTTAATGGCAGAAATGGTATGATGAAAACAGAAGATTATTCAAATAACTCTTCTTCAACTTTAGTACACAATATGAATTCATTTTTACCTGGATCTCCAAACACACAAAGGTCAAGATATATGTCTCAAAGCGGTATGCCTAACTCTAATTCTGGGTCATACGGTTATCAGGCCACTAATTCATACTTGGGTTCTGACTTTATGCAACAGCAATCCTCGCAACAACAAGTGCAACAAAAGGCTCAACAATCTCAACAACAAGCCGGGGTTCCTTACTCATACTACTACCCAATGGGTATCAGCAGTCATGGCTATACAGATCCAAACGGAACTGGTCAACCTGTGGCAAGCAATGCTAATGGCAGTGTTTTACCACCAACCTACTACCCAACTAACGAGCAATCATCAGCAGGTGGGGTTGCAGTTGCCGCGTCATCTAGTAATAAAGTCAGTAACATATCACCATTATCATACAATGGAGGGTCATATCCTGTGTACCCAGTCAATGTTAACATGTCTTATTATGGTGGTAATTCAGCATACGGTAGAGGTACGCCAGGTATTCCAGGGGCTGTAAATGGAGATGTTGGTAACTCAGGTTTAATTCCAACACCCTTAAGCGCCTCCTCAAAGACGAATGCATTAAGTGGCGGTAATTACAACTCGATGCCTGTTCAACAGAGCCAAATCCCCAGCCAACAAGGACATTATGTTCAGCAACAGCAACAATATGCATCTTCTCAACAAATGCCTTATTCAAGTACTACTGCTGCTCATAGTGGTTACATAGCATCTGGAAGTCAACCTCCAGCCATTCAATCAATGTACCAGTACCAATCTCAAGGTCAACCTCAGTATCAACACCAACAGTTATCTAACTCGAGTTCTAATCCTTACGTGTACTCAAATTCTGCGTACAATAATTCAAACATAGTCGTTGGTTCAAGTGCAGTCCCTGACGTTTTAAATAGTGCCTCAAGTAGTAATAGCAATGTCGCGAACAGCAACAGCAATGTTGCACGCTCCACTATCAATCCAGGCGTACCATCCCTAGGGAATAACATGGATGCAGCTCAATCAGCAACTTCAGCACCAACAGCTGTGAATATCGGCTCTGGTGCAGGTTCAATGAGTCAGCCATAGTTGTGACAAGGGTTGATGCATATCTTTAAAAATATTAATTTAAACCTGCTACAGATGATCTGTAAATATATTTTGATTTTTCAAAAGAGTGAAATTTAATTGAGGTTGTAATGGCGTCTATAAGGTATATATTTTTATGTATCGATAATTGTAATAATAACGTCATTTTATTAAAGATATCATGCTAAATTGTGTTTGTTTTCTGTTAGGTAAGGATCTTTTGATGTCAAAAAGCTGGTGCCCGTAGAATTCAAGACCGAGGCCGGTTTTTCGAAAAAGTAGGGTGTGGAATTTTAGAAAAGTTCATCTAAGATATTTCTGATTATTAATATACTGAAACATTACAATATTAAACTCTTTTAGTTTTAAAAGCCACGGTACAATTTGAGTTTGAAATTATTCAAAGGTTCTACATAATTTAAGTTATTGCAAAGATCAAATTAGAAGATGGAAGAGCAACAGGAAGAGATAGGAGTACCAGCTCCATCATTGGCTAAAATCAAGCATATTATTTTGATTCTCTCCGGAAAAGGCGGCGTAGGGAAGAGTTCTGTTACAACACAAACTGCACTATCTTTATGCAAATTGGGATACAAGGTTGGTGTTCTGGATATTGACTTGACGGGTCCTTCTTTGCCACGTATGTTTGGTCTTGAAAATATGTCTATTTTCCAGGACCAGGCAGGCTGGTTGCCAGTCACAGTAAATACAAACGGAAGGGGGTCATTGAGTGTTATATCTATTGGGTTTTTACTGGGTGATAGAGGTAATAGTGTCGTTTGGAGAGGTCCTAAGAAAACTGCTATGATCAAGCAGTTCATCAATGATGTTTCATGGGGTGAGCTAGATTACTTATTGATTGATACGCCACCTGGAACTTCAGATGAACACATTTCTATCGCTGAAGAACTACGATACTCGGAGCCGGATGGAGCTATCGTTGTAACAACTCCACAAAGTGTGGCTACTGCCGATGTTAAAAAGGAGTTGAACTTTTGTAAGAAAGTAAACCTCAAAGTGTTGGGTATTGTTGAAAACATGTCGGGCTTTATTTGTCCGCATTGCGAAGAATGTACAAACATATTCTCAAGTGGTGGTGGTCAGAGACTTTCAGAGAGTTTTTCAGTGCCATACCTTGGCAACATTCCTATTGACCCAAAATTTGTTGAATTGATTGAGAACCAAAATTCCGTAGAAGAAACTTTAATGGAATCGTATGAGAAATCATCTATTTATCCCATTTTTAAGGATATAATACAAAAAGTATTGGACCAAGAAACTTCCAATCGAGATTAATCATTTGGATAGAATATCCTTTAGAAAGTGCATGCATATACATTTATACATTATCCGTCATTCAGATTAATAGACATCATTATCATTATCATGTGGTTTTCTTTTCCCAATCATTTCAGTGGCATTAATACTCTCCAATGTCAAGAATGTCGATGGCTTCGTAGGCCCTCTTAAGGAAGGTAAGAAGAACTTACTAGGGATATTGCGACTTAATTTACTGGATATAGGCGTATTATGTGAGTCAATTGAATGCTTATCTAAATTTGAAATGGTAGCGGAACTTACTTCTTCATGGTCTTCGGCTGTTTCAGAGGCGGTGACATCTTGTTTAGTCAAATTATCATGAACTTCTTCATTAATTGCCGCCCCAGCTACGGACGGTCTCCCACATAAGGTTTCACCCTTCGCGATGCTTTTTTGGAAGTTTTCGATTGTTTCCCCATGTATAAATATATCATTTTTTGAATCTAATTTATCTTTTATTTCGATCTCTCTAGAATTATCTGTAGAATGGTTATTAGTCAATACCTCGTCTTCATCGTTCAAATTAATTTCGCTACTGGGAACGGGCTCATTTTGACTATTCTCTCTAGCCGCATTTGAAATCGCACTTGATCTGCTAGATTGTGTTACATTATTTAACATAGGTTCTAAGCCATCTAGACCTTGATCCAAATCTTTCACTGGAACTATTTGTTTAATAGTTTTTGTTGTGGACAAGGCCGTTCCACAATTTATTTCAGAAACTAAACTCTCCTCTTTCGGTCCAGTGGTTACTTCAAGCCGATTACTTCGAGTGTATTTTTTAAGTTCTTTTTCTGAAATATCACTGTGAGTTGGAACTTTCTCTTCCCGATCACTGGCTTCACAATCGCTCAGTAATATCCTTTTTGTAATGTTTGGTTCTTCCATCACTTTATAGTTTGGTTGATCGTCTCCAGTATCAGAGAGAGACAGTAAAATTTCATCGTTAGGAGACTCATCAATATATCTTGATTCTCGCAACTTCTCTGGAAATCTTTTACTTATCAAGCCGAATAGCAGGGGATAATGTTTTTCACTGAAAGAGTCTGATATTAATAATCGTTGTTTTCTTGGCAAGCCATAATCAATCTCAATAAAGTGATTTAGTATATTATCCTTTAATACATTTATATCATTGATGCCCTTTTCTATACGTTTTGTGGTCTCAATTGTTTCATTCAGGATCTTCGATTTGTTTGGATAACTGGGATTTCTATCTCTCGCTTTTAATATCTTTAAATATAAATGCTTCAATTTCTTAGATGAATTTTTCAATTTGTGATCCAAAGCCTCCATTTGTTTCAATTCTGAACCGATATCTGAATTAACTATTTCATGCACATCATTAATATAACTCTTCAGCTGATTCAATTCTGGCTTAACTGCTCCGAATATGGATGCGTAGTTTAAATTATCACTGTTAATGAATGGTTCTAACTTCTTCAACTCTTGATACGGTGCACTATCTGCAACTGATTTAAACACCATATTATCCTGGCTGATTACAGTAGTATTTCTCTGTCGGGTCTGGGTCAGTGTACTATTTATCTCTGGCAATTCTTAAACTAAAGGGAAGAGGAAATGTTTTTTTTATTTTTACGTGGGTTGCTATCCATTATCAGATAAAAAATAAAATGTACGTGAGGGCCATTCAGGGAATAAATACAAGGCTTCGGGGAAGGACTTATCGTATACTATGTCTGGAAGTTTTACTATACTGAATGGTCTTTTATTAATCTTTGGGGGATGTTGTTCAAATGTTATTAGTTTAGAGAGTTTACTAGATGACAAACGAGCCCATACTGGTAACTTCGTAACGTTCTGTCAATTTTTATTTGTTGCGATGGATGGACTACCAAATTACGTGAGTGCTAAGGGAAGGGGAATTCAGATCAAACCTTTACATGTTCCTTTAAAAGTATACCTAATCAGTGTTTTACTTTTTTATGTCAGTTCCACAACTAACAATAGTGTTTTCAACTACAAAATTTCAGTTCCATTGCACATTGTGTTTAGATGTTTCAGCACTGTAATCACGATGATTATCGGATGGTTATTTAACAACAAGAGATACTCCAACCTACAGATATTTTCGACATTTTTTTTAACCGCTGGCGCAATCATCACTTCGCTGCATAAGGACAAGGATTTCTCTTTTGAGGAAATATCAAATTCAAAAGAATCATTTGGTATCAGACATATAGATACCACATTTTTAATTGGTATAGGTTTATTAATTATTTCCTCCATTTCATCATCATTCCTATCTGTGTACAACGACTGGACTTATACTACATATGGGAAATATTGGCAAGAAAATATATTTTACACACATATGTTATCATTACCTATTTTTATTTCTTTGAATGGCATCAATATATATCACGAGTTTCTGAGATTAGGTACATCTAGAAGTGGCCATAGTTATAAAATTTCGTTACCACTATGGGACAATCAAGACATCAATATTCCAAAAAATAAGCTAATCATACTGTTAGTGAATGTGCTCACCCAAAATATTTGTATAAAGGGCGTCAATATACTTGCTAGTCATACAAACGCGTTGACATTATCTGTTATTTTGACTGTTCGAAAATTTGTTAGCTTATTACTAAGTGTTTACCTGTTCGGTAACACTCTATCCAATACCGGCTACGTTGGTGTTGGCATTGTATTTTTAGGTACCATTTTGTTCAGCATTGGGTCAATTAAATCTAAGAATAAAAAGGAAATTACGAAGGCAAAGAGTTCATAGCTTAGTGAATACCGCAGTATAACGTTAGGGATAGTTTATAGACCTTTATTCATGAATATATAGTTATTCATAATTCAATTATTATATGATCACGCATTTCGCAGAATTTTTACTAGATGAAATTTCGGAAAGTGAATTTTTGTTAGTATACTATTGAAGAAATTTAGTCAACTTAGCATTGAACCACAGCATAGTATAGCATAACAAGAAACAATGGAACAATCAAGAAATAACAGTATGTCTAGATGATTTAGCAGCTTTAATGCTTATGTTAGAATACTTGCCTTTTTACTAACTAGCGAAATTGCTAATGGTGATTGAACACAGGATTTCAAATCCAATATAACGAATATAAGGAAACATTAGAAGAATTACAAGCTAAGATCATAGAA
Organism: Jamesozyma jinghongensis; assembly: GCA_030572895.1. Lineage (NCBI taxonomy): Eukaryota > Fungi > Ascomycota > Saccharomycetes > Saccharomycetales > Saccharomycetaceae > Jamesozyma > Jamesozyma jinghongensis. The sequence goes on from JAJMCG010000083.1 coordinate 30,946, forward strand.
TTGGGCCGTGATAAGGATGAACATGATGTTGTTTTACAAACTTTAGAAAAGAGCAAGTCTGGTAGAAAATGTTATAGAATGATTGGTGGTGCCTTAATTGAGAGCGATGTTGGTACCACAATGCCAATCTTACAAGTCAAAAGAGATAATATGATTGAAACCATTGATAAATTAAAAATGGAATTGACTAAGACTGCCACAGAATTTGAACAATGGAAGAAGGACAACAAAATTCAAGTTGTTAAGCAATAATTGAATAACCATCTTATTTAAATTTTTTTATTCATTGTAATATATAAAAGATACAAAAAGCGTATATACATTTTGTTAACCAATTCTATCTTATTCTGATTTGTTAAATCTATTTTTCCTTCTTTTCAACGGTGACACCCTCACTGACAGAGGCTGGGGTGGCAATAAAGAAGAGAACGAAAGCAATGAATGCGATCATAACGGAGAAGATTGATGCTAAGTAAACCCAAGCGTTGGTGATTTCGTAACTTCTTAAGTATTCATCGTTAGCTAAATGACGGATAGCCTTGACGTCTGATTCTTCAACAAAACTTAAACCAGATCTCTTGTAATCGGTTAAGAAAGTGAACATACCATGACGGTTTGGTAAAGTAAAGTTACCAGTGGAGTAAACTTGGGCAATACCGTCAATGATCTTGTCAATTGGCTTCATGAACATACGATAATATGGGTCAACTTGAATCAATTCGAATTGAACATCATCAGCAATGTATGGGACCCACTTTTCACCATCCCATTCGGATAAAGCGATATCGTAAGTGACGTTGTCATTAACCTTATATTTGGTTTCTTCATAAGTGGTACCGTCAGCATGGGTGTGGTTGAAACCTAGACTCTTGATTACAGATTTTTCCTTTAGGGCCCATTTAACTAATTCGTTGATAAAGCCTTGGTTTTTAGCAAAGTTTTCATTGTTAAAGAATTTGTTACTACCTAACCAAGTGGTTCTGGCGTTTTCTAAGTTTTGGAACCCAGCAACTAAATAACCTTCAGCACCGACAGTCCAGGATTCCTTGGCCTTTTCACCATTTGTGAAGGAGGTTTTTGTAGACTTTAAGATTGGAACAATTTGAGCACCGTTACCTAATAAAGCAGCTGAGACCTTTTCACCAAAGTTGTATAAAATTTCTTCGGCACATTGGTAGACGTGTTTGTTCAATAAATCGACTGAGGAAAATTCTAAGTTGTTGTTTTTGTTGTTTTGGAAGTAGTCGATCAATTTTTGGTTGCTTGGAGATGGGTAGATACCTAATTGATTTAAGAATAAACGAACTGGGTCGGCAGCAGCCTCTGGGACAGTCATAGATAAGATGTTACCACCTTTGTCAAAGAATTCGACTAACTTCTTTGCAGATAATTGTTTGTTGAATTTCTTACCCTTGATTGGGAAGATAACTAAGTTATCATATAATTTCTTTTCCTTGTCGAATAATTGAATCTTAACGTCGGATTCAGCCAATTGTTTAATATCTAGGTCAAATTTGTGATCCTTTAATAGATCAAAGAATTGGGAGTAATCTTCGAAGTTATCTATTCTTTCATCAAAAAGCACCAAAGTCTTTAAACCATCTACACTGACGGCGTTAATCAGGGAGCCAAAGAAGGCAACAAATAGTACCAGAAGAATATTTAAACCGTTTATCAATAGCATGGGAGTCTAATTTATTTGGGACTGGTACCTTGCTAAGAAGTTTCTTCCTTTAATGGATCTAATGTAAATATTATAAAAACACGTCAAACCCTTTTATATATATTATGCGTTCACGTTAAAAAACCACGTCTGCAATAACGCACGCATAATACCACTGAAATCGAAATTTTTACCTTTGCAGACGTGTTATTCTGGAAATGGCGAAAAAAGTGCGACTCAGCAAAACTGATTTTATCCAAAGATGAAAAAAATAAACCATCACGTGGAATCAACGTGATCAAATATCACACATCACGAAATTAAAATCCACCAAAGCCCTAATTCCAAACCAATAGACCTAATTCCATTATACAAGCCCTAAATTAGTGGCGCCACTAAAACCCTAACGTGTTGCAGGTAGGGTATAACAGCGTGCACGGGTGTTTCCTGCAGAAACACCCCTACAGAACGGAATACACACATAAACACCGTTTCTAGACTTTTCTTCTCGATGCCCACCAGAAAATTTTTAGAGTTGGATTGAATTTCTCTAGCAACAATAGGTTTGGATCCAAATTCCAGAGTTTTTGAGCAACCAAACTTCCAATAGTTGTTGACCTCTCAGATTATCCTCGAACAGCTACTACACTCACCATCATATTGTCTTAATTATCTCCAGATTTATATATGGCCCTATATAATAACATCTAACCATTATCGGATTTTCATTATTCTCTATCAACTACAGACCATTTTTTTTTCTTACCATTATTTTGCGCCATTGACATACTCCATTTAGAGTATGCAATATTTATAAGAAAACCAGAGATACAGAAACCAGATAAAAATAACACAAGGTGCTAGAAATTGAGCATCATATAACAAAGAATAAATCCATTATATCACTACCACCCCTATATTAAATCCAGCATTTAAGAGTAAAAAGACGAACGAGAAAGAGAGAGTGTGTGTGAGAAAGAAAGCAAGAGAGAGTGAATTTACAAATTGACATGAACTTAAATAATGCCCAGATTTCAGGGACACCTGGCCCTATAAATACCAGTATCATGGTTTCACACCTTCAGGATATCAAAGAAGAAGAGAATTATGAGAATGAATTGGAATTACAACAGGCAAATAATACTGTGATCATTAGCAAAGAGGATGAGGATATTCATGATATCAAGGACGATAGTCTCATAAATCTATCCAATATATCTTCCAATTCATCAATATCTTCTTTAATAAATAATAATGATATTAAGGATGACTCCATAGTGGAAAATACATTGATGCCAGTATCCACTGATGAGAACAATAATACTGTGAATAAAATCGGAAGCAGAGAAGAATTAGCTCTTTTACCACCATTACCAGATAAATTGGAACTAGAGTTGGAGATCAACAATCAATTAGAATCCGGTGAAAATTCAAGGAATAATAGTAATAGTTCTAACGCTAACAACAACAACTCAGATGCTATTACAAATGGTTTACAAACTCCAGTCAATCAAGAACCTATAAAATCAAGTACACCAACATCATCGTCCATGACAACTAACACTGGATTACCACAAATAAGCGTGATGGATTCAAATTCAACTGGGTTAGGGTTAACATTAGAAATGAATAATTCTGATAATAACGATTCACAAAATACAATGAATTCCCAAAATAGTGACAACGTTGATATAATATTAAACGATGTCAACACATCATTTGATTTATCAAAGGCCCTAGAAATGTCAGGCAGCACTATTGCTGATTCAACAAACAATATTAATACTACTAATATTAGTACAAACAGCATTGCTATCAAAAATAGAAATAACAGTGTAGATATACCAGGATCACAGTCATCTTCTCCATCGCATGTCCTGTATTCCATCATGCACAGTAATAACAATAGCAATACTAACAATATTCAAAAGGATATAAGTACGTCGAATTCAGTGCTTATTCATAAGTCAACCAACTCCCAAGATATAAACATTGAAAAGAAACAACCAACGAAAAAAATTAGCATCGATACAATCAATAATATGATCACATCTACTGGCAGCGAGATGATAATAGGCTCTCCAATATCACATGGTAATAGTACACTGACTGATAAACACAAAAATACAAATGATGAGAAAATTTACCAATTATCCAATGTGGATCAAATATCGACCATTAAGCGTAGCATGAGCCATACAAATACGAGATCTAATACAAGTTCATTATCAAACTCTTTGCATATTGAGAGTCATGTCTTACACAATGGTAGGTCAAGTCCACATAGTATCTCCAATTCAGTTGATTTATCTGCTATTAATGATATGCCAAATTTATCATCACATACAACCTCTAACAGCTCTACCGGCTCATCAGCACATACATCAATTTCATTAGCCAATGTACCAAAAAAGATGCCATTCTTGAGAAGAGCCTCTAGTTCTATATTTAGAAAGAAATCAATCAAAAATGAAGAGAGTCCAATATCACTCTCGGCGGCTCCTCCAGAGTTGAGACACAGTAGTAGTAGTAACAATGTTTTAAGGACAGTTTCAAGTAGAAGTAACAGTATAACGGAGTCAATGCAGAGCAAAAGTAATAAACCACCAATGATTAAGAGAAACTCTTCATTCACCACAAAGATGAAACATGGTTTATCAAGAATAATGAGTACAGATTCAATCAAAAGAAGTGGCTCCATTCCGGGTCAAGTACCAATGAGACCTAGACAATCAACGGAAAGCACTTCAAATTTTAACAATAACAATTCCAACCTTATTACATTGCCTCTGCCAAATATAAACCATGATGAAACAGCAAGAACAATATCTTCTATAACGACATCCAACGATTATCAAATTAACTTACCAAAACGTAAGGAATCAGTCAGAACATTGTCTTCCCCAAAGCATAGCAACAGTATTAATAATGTTCACCAGAAAGAGATTGAAGTGAATTTCTCAGCTCTAAATAATAATAATACTTCGCCGGAAATTTTACTAACTGATATTTCTTATCAACAACAACATGGCAACCCGGTAGATGAAATTGTTAAGCAATCAAAACTTTCACTATTGCCACCTACAAACAAACTTGACAGTCAACATGACCATTCAAATAAAGATAAAATATCGGTAAATAAGTACACTACATTATTAAAGGATTTGAAGGCAAAAGAAATAGAGCAATACAATATTACTATAAAAAATCTACAGCAATCAGGTTGGTGCTCACAACAAGAAATCAAAAAGATTAATGAAAAAAAGTTAACATTAACTAAATTGTGGAATGAGAAGATCTCTTTCTACCAAAATCAAATATAGACATACAAAATTGCATTTATACCAATATATAACCTAGCATACTTAGTAACTTATTATTAACAATAAGTAAATAAATATATACTATTTAAGGAATTGAAAAATCAATTCAATACAAAAATATTTCGAAGATGAAATTGGTCAAACAGAGTTGTCTAAAAACAGATGAAATGTCACTATAATATCTCAAAGCATAAACTCGTCTAATAGCGTGGTCATTCCACTATAAAAAAGAAAAACATTACTTTTTCAGCTTAAACGAATTTGAAACAACTATCATCGAGGGTTTTTTCCCTACTTAAAACATTTCGTATCCTGGAGTTGGGGTATTTATACGTTTCAGGACTACATAATTAATTCAGCAATTCCCGTTAAGTGCATAATTCAAATCTTGTAAGAATGTTCAGTTAACTTCCGAGAGGCGTGTCGCCTCCTGTTCTAATCAGACCTTTTTAATTCAGCAAGTAAAGAAACATTGAATTCTGAACTACTTTTCCCAACATATACTTTAAATATATACATTTGCATTTTGAAACTAATGTTGCTTATTGACTTAGCCAAGTCAATGTACAACAAAACGTGATATAAACAGTCTTCGAAAATTACCGGTTCAAGAAATGAAGAAGTATGAGAAACCCGTGAAACAAGTTTAAACCTGAAACAAGTTTAAACCTGAAACAAGTTTAAACCTGAAACAAGTTTAAACCTGAAACAAGTTTAAACCTGAAACAAGTTTAAACCTGAAACAAGTTTAAACCTGAAACAAGTTTACTATGAGAACTCCCATAATAAGGTTAACCCCTGAGATGAAAGTAACCTCAAAAGTTAGACACCAGGTCAAACTGAAAAAGTATAAAAAGGATGTATTTTAGCGTGTTCTGAAATATATCCCCTTTTCCCTCTTATTATTAGATATTTGAAGTTCATAATAATTATTCTGTAATTGTTTGGATTCCTTTTTTATTTTAAAGGTTTTTTTTTGATCTGTATACGAATTATATCTAAATTTCTCCTCATGGATTTCAGAATCCACAAAAGAACATATATAATTTTTCACAGCATATGTATGCACATACTCCCTATTTATGTATTTTCATTTCTCGATCCTGTTACATAATTTATCCTTGCGCTTCAGCTTCCACTAATATGATGACTGTGTGAACCTCAATTCTCTAGTCTTATAATTTATGTCATCTTTTGTACAATTGTCTAATAATCTTATAGTCACGTGAACAAATATTTATTCATTTATACTATCGACGTATGGATAAATGTTGATTTTTGTTCCAACAATATTAAATAAAAAAGACAATCTAAGTTGTATAAGTTTAATACGAATTCCTCTCTGGTTAAGAGATAACACGTTTGATTAAAAACAAAGGAAAACCTATAACAACAAAAAGCAATAAGCGAGCTTCTATGGCCAAGTTGGTAAGGCGCCACACTAGTAATGTGGAGATCGGCGGTTCAAATCCGTCTGGAAGCAATTATTTTTAATCCGTAACTCAAGAGTTGGCAACGTCCCAATTATTTAGCAGTTCGAATGCTACTTCTTTTTGAAGCTTTATGTTGTGAAACCTTTACTGTCTATGCTGTTTAATTCCAGGTTTGGGTCTTTTTTACTTTTCTTTGGACAGGAATGATTTTGTTGTACTAAATATTTGGTAACACGGTCCTATGGTTAGTTTATAATAAAGTAAGATTACATGATGATTGCAAATATGATTAAATATGTTAAATAATGATCAACTTATGATTGAGTTAAATTCCTTTTGGGTATCAGTTTTTTGGAGAGAGCAACTTAACAACTTTAAATACTTTTGACCAGAAGTTCGACAGATAAGTTAGGTAATAACCAGCAAACATACCAAAGATGTTGAAGGCCACAAAAGCGCATTCAATACCAAAGTTTCTCCATCTATTTGAATAACTCATACCTTCATCCTTTAGGAAATCATCACCAACAGTGTAACTACAATAACCACAAACGGTGAATGTGTTTGGATTCTTCAAGTAACCGCCAAATTCAGCGATGTATGGCGCCATAAATTGACCACATGTTTGACCCGATAATGGTTGGCCAGGAACCAGTTCCATATTACCACATACAACTGGTCTATCATGAAGAATTAGACTAACAAAAGTATCGACAAAGTAAGTGTACGGGGAAATTCTGTACATAAAAGTCCAGAATCTTGGGAATAAACTGTAAGGCTGCATAACACCACAGAAAGATGCAGTGAAACTGTAGAAAAAAGCGACAAAAACAGCTGCTGTTTGTAAGTTTGGAGCAGCATAAATTAACCATAAACCAAAAGTCAAATAATAAGCAGCAAATACCAGATAATTTAAAAACCAAACACCAGCGATGTGAGCAGAGTTATCGAAGTTACAACAGAAGTAGGCACAAACAAAGAACAGTGTCGAAGATGTAATAGCTAATGGTAGTTCAATAAAAAGTTGAGATAACATTAAAATAGTCCAATGAAAGGTATTTGATCTGGATTCTCTGGCAATAAAAACTTCTTTAGCTTCTAAAGCCTTATCTTGAACTTGATTAATTAATGGAGAGGAAACACAAAGTGACATGAAACAGAAGAAAATACAATCCTGCAAACCATTAATGTTCTTCTTAATATTCCAGAAAGAAAAACCAATAAATAAACCAGCACCAGCATTCAACAAGTATTTAGCTGCAACGTAAGTGGTATCTCTTTTGGTATTAATATATTGTCTCTTGGTAATCATAATCAATTGTTGCATATAGCCTGGTTGAACCCAAACCTGTTGAGTATAATCAACACCAGAAGCCAATGCCTCCTGTTCTAATCTGACCAACTCACTTTCAATATACTCTCTTTCAAGAGAATTATTCCAAATTTGAGACCAGCGACTGGAAGCCATGTCACTCTTTTCAACAACGCCAACATCATCAGATTCATTGCTACCAACCACATCAATAATGAAATCAGCAGGGTTGTCGTTTTCACTATCAAAAACCAAGGATTCGTCATTACTAGTAAAATAATCACAGGCATCGGCAGTTGGACCAAAATATACACATTCACCGCCCCTTTTCAATAGGAAAATGTTATCGAAGTAACTGATAACAGACTTGGAAGGTTGATGAATAGTACAAAAAATAGCTTGGCCTTGTTGAGATAGCTTCTTCAAAAATTGAACAATAGTCAAAGCAGCTTCAGCATCTAGACCAGAGGTAGGTTCATCCAAAAATAATAACAAAGATGGCTTAGTGACCAATTCAACACCTATGGATAGTAACTTTTTTTGGGTTGGGGATAATGTATTAACCAAGTTTTCTGTTGGCAACTTCAAAATATTAGCAATATGTTCTATATACGCCTTATCACCATCACCTCTTAGAACACACGAGATCTCCAATGATTCTCTAACAGTTAATTTTTCCAAATGTAAATCTTGCTGTTGAACAAAACCAATGCTTCTTCTAAATGCATCAATATCTGTTAATGGCTTACCATCAATTAAAATATCACCAGCAACTACACCATTCTCAGTTCTTTGAGATAAAACGTTTAACAAAGTAGTCTTACCAGCACCAGATTCACCCATTAAAGCAGTTAAACCAGAACTAATGTAACCAGAAACATTGTTAATTAATTGTTTATCGCCTTCAACAGTATAGTCAATGTTTTTCCATGAGATAAGATGCTTTTGGGATTCAACAGTATCCAACTTACCACCAGTAAGTTCAATAGCTTGAATATCAACAGAAGTTTTGTAAGAATCAGCGTATTTGCCAGTAGAATCAATAGAGGATAAGGAAGAAGCAGAGTTAACCCTAGCAAGTCTAGTTTCCTCAGAGTCACGAGCAGCTTCATCATATACGTGATTAGCAATGAATGGAAAATGTCTAGACAGTAATTTCTTCATATTACCATCGTGAAATAATGGCTTAATATACTGAGCAGCCATCAGGGAGGAGACTAAGAAGAAAATTAAGAAAGCAATTAAGATACCAAAGTTTCTCCATGTGTGATTGTAAGAATATGATAGGCCTTGGTTTAAGTAATCCCTACCTCTAACATAATCGTTACCTAAAGTAGCACCTCTCCAAGCACATGCCTTGTTTTTGAAAGAGACATCCTTGTAAGCTTCACCTCTTGGGATAATACTCTCGGTACAACTTAACTTCAAATTAAATAACTCGTTAGCAAGGATAGTCTCCATTGCATATCTAGCTGGGTTAATGTAAGCTATCCAAACAAACCATGGGTGCATATCGGATAGATAAATCACATAAGAAGCGTACATTGCAATAGCCAACAGTAATATCCCGGCATACAAGTTGGCAATAGCCAAAGTTGGAGCTAAGGAAACTAGCAACGAGAATAAGGAGACCATGCCAAAATTGTAAATGGCCAAGAATAACAGAAAGATAAAGTATCTACTTGCATTGAATTGTAGGTGGGCTAAGAAATACAACAGGATACTGAACACAATAACCAAAAAACATTTGTAAAAATAATCAAAAACAGTGGTGGCAAAAGTTTCAACCCATAAATAATAGAAATGTAATTGAGACTGTTTGCTGACGACAGGCTGTCTACCGAATGCAGCTGGCATTTCAGCTAAAGAAAGGAAAGTGAAAAATAATAATGAGAAAAAAGTCAACGAACCTCTAGAAAATGAACCAATTGTGGTCAGTGGAATATCATAAAATAAGGAACCGATAACTAAAGATTGTACAACAATGGAAATAAATTGAGCTGATAAGTAAATTTTATCGCCTAAACTTCTTTGGAAAGCTCTCATTGTGACAAGTGAAACTTGGTTCTTTAATGGGATACTGAAAACAGGAGTAACATCCGCTGGATTGATATTATCATCACTGGAACAATTGGCAATTAGCGAACTGGCAACGTCCTTCCATTGACTATAGTGCTTAGAATTGACCCATGAATTATGTAGATCTGTTTCGTTTCTAACAAGAGGACCAGTTAAGTGAGTATTCACTTCAACATTGATGTTCTTCTTTGAATCGTTTATTGAAGAAGAAGACTCATGCAGTATAGAGGAATTTTGAGAAATATCAAATTGAAAATTTAATATGGTGGTTAAATATTCGATAATACAATCGTTTGGATTTTTTGGAATGTTGAGGGTGTCACGAAAATAGTAAAGACATTCATCTACTGTACCGTAGAAGACTTGATAGTTGTCAGTTAACATAAGAATTTTATCAAATTTTTCAACGATTTTGTCTGAAGCTTGTGAAATCTTGACAAAATTGACAGATCGCGTGGTTTTAGCCATAGTTTGTAAAATTGTAAGGAAATCTAAGGCTGTAGAGGAATCTAACCCTTTTGTAGAGTTATCCCATAGGTATACGGAACCATTAGCAATAAATGTTTCAATAATAGAGATACGTTTACGTTCACCACCGGAAACGCCTCTGAAGAAATCATTACCGACAATAGTCTTTAAAACATGTGATAAACCAAATTCTTTTAATAGTTCATTTCTGATATTGTCACGCTCAGATTTTGGGATATCAAATTTACAACTTAAAGCGAAGTCGATAGTTTGTTCGACTGTCAAATGGGGGAAATGAACGTCTTGTTCGTTGTTATAAATGATTTGATGTGGACATTTGATGGAGAAATTTCTGAATTCATTATCCTTGAATCTCATAGACCCCTCTGGAGAATAATTTAAATTCTTTTGACCTTTGAATAAAGTTTGAAATAATGCGGAGGTTGGGTTACCTAATACTAAGACCATCTCACCACCTTTGGCTTGTAAAGTTAAATCCTCGATTCGGTTCGAAACAAAATGATCCTCAGTTGAGATTGAATCTGTCTCTAATTGGATGCTGGTCCCATCGAAGGTGACTGAAGCATCCTGAACAGGCGTAAAATATTTTGAAATTGACATATTGGGTAACTTGTAAGTAGCAATATGTTAACTAACTTCTGTTCTTGAAAGAAATGTTTGTCCTACAATGTTTGTATTATACATTTGGGGGACAAGATTTAATGTTATAATATATTTCAAATATTTGTTTGTATTTATAATTGATCAATAGTCCAAATTGAAGAGAATCGATGAGGGCTGATCTGTATGTTATGTTTGAATAATCGTATATGGATCAAACTTTGTCGTTTGAAATCCTAGTAGTCCCAAGCCAACAACTATACATGTCGAATGGGGAGATTGAATCAAAACTATATTTACCTTTGCGGGATGCTGTACAGATAGATGGATGTGCAATAGAAGAGTTAAAGATACATTGATATTAATTTTGGAGTCTCGTATAGAGGTTAAAGGATGAAAGGCAGAAATATGATCAATACTTGAGTTCGTTAAAGGAACAAAATGTAGATCCCCCTCCGCAAAGATGTTTATTTCTGGTATTTTTTATTTCCTCGTAAAAGTATACATATACAGGTGGTTTCTTCAGTGAAAAATCCTTGTTTATTTGTTTGTTTTTTGGGCATCGGAAAAACTTTAATCATCTTTGAAGGATTCCACTGCGTGTGTTGTGCGGCGGTTCATTTGCCTTTACGTATATGCGAATAAACGAAAGCTTGATACACAAACATGCCGAGTATTCTCAGATTACTGAACGAGACAGTAAATTGTTTTATGTCAAGATTGAACGGCTGCGCCTCTGATTAATGTAAAACTCCACTGTCGTTTACTTAGAATATGCAGTATAGTGCTACTTTACGAGAAAGTAGAGCCATTCGTAATGTTTCGAGTCTCGTTAAACAGTTTACACTTAAGTGTCTTGTTATTACCAAGGTATCATTACATTGAATTTGGTAATATCACTTTTGGAGAAGGATATACGAGGGCAAAACAAGCCTATACTATTTGCTGTAAGACTGACACGGTCAAATGGAACTTGTTATTATCGCTTCAAGTAATTCTTTTGCATATGGTTGCCTATTTTTTTATTGATTTCTGGAATTCCAAGCTGTGGTTTAGTAACACACATACGTTATGGTTTTTCATTTTTTACCATTGGATATAGCAAGGGATTATATATGCGTGGTTTCTTGTAAATTATTTGGCGTTTCTGCATAAACGGAAGAAGTAGAAGTGCTGCACAGTTACTGAAAATAGAATACAGAGTATGATCTTATATATGTGCCCGTTTCGGAGTCATTAAAAAAAAACGTTCAATTAGTAAATCTCTTTAGTCAAGGATACTACCAACTAAGTTTCAATGTTGAAGTTATCAACATTGATGATATTTATATTTGTGAATACACCAGTTTTATGTGTCTCTGTTTTACTTTTGTTTTGTTGTCTCTTTTTGTAATCTCTATTTTAGCAATTGGATCTCTGGGATTGACACCATTCAGACTTGTTCCATATTTGTTTATGAAAAATCCTGAAACCTATAGAATAACCGCGAAGGTTAAGGAAGTGAGGAAAGAAGAACATTGCATATGTAAATGGGTTATAATATGTACTCTATATTAATAATGACATGAAAAATAAGTTATAATTTATATAATACAGTTTATTTATTTCTTGTATTGTTCTGGTAAGAAGGATTCCATAACCTTATTCTTTTCAGCTTCATTGTGAATGGAATCTCTCTTAGATTTTTTGTTACCTGTATAATTGATAAAGAAGTAAGAGGCACCACCAATGACAGCAATTAAGAATAATTGGATGGATAAAAATTGTGGGTTAAAGAAGGATAGAATTGGATTAGAGACATTGATCAATCTTGGGGAGGAAACGATAGGGAATGGTTCTTCATCGATAACTCTTTGAATAGTAAATGCTGGTCTGAAATAGTAAGTGTTACCTTGGATCAAGTTCTTGAAGTCGATAGTTTGCATAACGTTTAAGGATTGGTTAACAGCCAAGTCAAAGAAACCTCTTTCATGGACTTCACCAGCGGTTAAATTGGCAAATAATTTACCGTCTGGATATTCAAAGAAGTTACCAGCAACGGTGTAGACACTGATAGTATCATTATCATAATTAGTGATGGTATAATTTAGAGTAGCGATATCACTTTGTTCGAATTCGTAAATGTAATTTTGGAAATCTTTGTTTGGGTCCTCAAGGACATCATATTCGATTAAAATTGGAATTTGTTCAGTATCTTGTTCAGTTGGAACGGCATCACTAACGATAGCACCGTCCCCAACGACAATATTCTCTTGAACATCCTCCTGAGCTAAAGCCAAGGAGGCAGTCAATAAAGACAAACAAGCTAATTTTGGAAATTTCATTTTTAAATACTGGACAATTGATGACTCTGTGTGATTCCTTTTGTAGGGTACCAATACAAGAATAAATTTGTATAATAGATTAAATAAATTTATAGCAGTTACCTTAAGTATGACGCGTACAGAAAATTGGCTGACGTGGTGTTTATGCTGTTAGTGAGCCATTTTTAGGCAGGGTAAACACAAGTCTCGATCTTGATCTACCGAATAGCCAGAGTGTCAGTTTTTTTTTTTTTGGTTTTCTCTGTTTCCGTCAATCCGTATTGAGTGACAATCACATGATTTGAAAAAAAAAAAAGTCTTGGCCCCTTCCTCTTATTCATCCCAATATGGTATGAAGCCCTCGTTTGTTCCCCAAAATATAAAACAACCAATGAAGTTATCATCAATGAATGGGGTGAACGGCAATACACTTTGAAACTTACTACTACTACTACCACAATGGGCCATTAGTAGCCACACACCCACATATTGATTTTATAGGACGGAGATACCCGTAGAAGGTACCCCTATGGTGTATTATTCCGGTGCAAACATTCTGTCTTGGGACGATGACCTTATCGGGAAATTCCCACTGCATGATGCCCTCTTGCGTCACTTATCTTTCACCAAGATATTCTACGATCTCTCCTCTGATTGGCCAAAAACTTCGCTCTATAATGTGCTCCACGGACTGTTATCAGCGACACCCACACACCACCCACACAGCATCGCATAGAATTTTACACAGATTCACACATCAAAATAGTTGCTTTCGGGATTTCCCTCCATGCCGGTTCCGCTTTATTCCTATTTTCCTATTCTTGCGTCGTCCCATTCATCATGCTATTTTTTTTTTTTTTATATAAATGCAACAGACAGTCGGAACTTAATATATCCTCTCGAACTGAATTTATTTTTAAGACTAACTCTGTAACGACAAAACAAAACAAAAAACACACAACCTTTAAGCTCAGCTTTAAAAAACCAAACCACAATCAATTCCAGCGTATCAACCACTTCTACTTCGCAATCAAACAAAATATTATTTTTGAATTATTTATCATTTTTGAACAACACATAGCAATTATTATTACTAGATCATTTAAAAATGGCTTACTAAATCTTTTACAAATATTTTGTCCAACCCAGTAGAACTTTATTATATTTTTAAGAAAAAAAATGTACTAAAATAAATTAAATTAATCCTTACTTCCTTTTTGGTTGTTTTTTAACTCCCCTTTTCAATAAATCGAAGAGAAACTATCTGTTTTTTGTTTTTTTATTAACTTAACCCTTCCCCTCTATATTAGCTTTCAATTATGTTACCGTAACGGTCTTTATCACAAATGGTGTATCCCATAAATTAATTTTTTATTAAAATCTCAATTATTATTATTATCAAAGAAAAAAAAAAGTTTTGTCAATCAAATTAAATCAAATGTCTCAATACAACACTACAAGCTTATTTGCCACTTCAGCTGCTCCATTGGATGCAGCTGTTCATAATGCTATCAAGGATAACGTTTATCCAATCGAAACCAACTCAACTATTTCATCTAAACCAATTTCTAATGATTTAATCTTCAACAACGTAGTCAAGACCGAAGATCAATTCGAAATCCCATTAGACTTCGAATTAAATGCTTCAAACTCCAACAATAACCAATTGGAAGAATTAGACTCTGCTGTTGTTGATGCTTTCTTCTCCTCAAGTAGTGATTCAACCCCAATGTTTGAATTCGATACTTTGGAAGATAACCAAAATCCAAAGGAATGGACCTCATTGTTCGACAATGATATTCCAGTCATTACCGAAGAAGATGTCTTATTAAACGATAAGGCTATCGAATCCACAGAGACAAACGTCTCAAGTTCAAGCACATTTGATATCACTACAACTTCCACCAATAACTCATTCCTACCAACCCCAGTCATTGAAGACGTCAAGTTATTCTCCACTAAGAAGCCAGTTGCCTCTACAGGTCGTGTGACCAAAAAGGGTTCTGTCTCGGAGGAGAAAAAGGTTGACCATTTAGGTGTCGTTGCTTACAACCGTAAGTCTCGTTCCATGCCTTTGACTCCAGTTATCGCTGAATCTGACGATCCAGCTGCTTTAAAGAGAGCAAGAAACACTGAAGCCGCTAGACGTTCTCGTGCTAGAAAATTACAAAGAATGAACCAATTGGAGGACAAGGTCGAAGAATTATTGAAGAAGAATTCGGACTTAGAGAAAGAAGTACTAAGATTAAGAGGTCTATTAAACCAATAATTGACTCTCGAATCTTTTTTGTTTGGTCATCATCTAACTAAATTTTATACCTTTATATCTTTAAAATACCTAAGCAAATAAATTAACTTTTATTTTTTATACTGTCGAGAGTTTTATTTATAACGTTGTTTTTATTATACATAAATTCTATATGCTTTCTTAACAGGATCAACCAGATAACTATCGTGCAATGGGCAGGAAACATTGAAACTAGTAAA
>JAJMCG010000084.1:0-46618 GCA_030572895.1 Jamesozyma jinghongensis
CTTAATTCATGTACTGTATAAGATTCCTCTTTATTAGGTAATTATGGTTTTATACTTATTTTATTCATTGATTATTTTCCTATAGCAATTATGATGGTCAATTTTTGTACTTTTGAAGGTTTGGCCATTTAATTTCTGACAATAACTTGGGCATGAGTTACTAACATCCAGATGGATGGATGTCCCACGTTGACATACATTCTGGATCTATTTTGGATGTGCATAAGAACTTCCTCAATCAATAACCAAATTTATAATTATGTGCGGGTAAAACACATATTATTCTTTGAAAAAATTTAATTCTCAATTGATACTTCAACCAGTTGATATCAGAACACTTGTTCCAACATGTTCTTACCTTTAATTAACTTCTATTTACAAATAGACTAATATCGACAATTAACAACTCTGACTCAGATATAATTGGGTCGAATACCAATCCTGATTTTTGACCGATTCTTGTTCCAACAGTTTACTTGTTTTATTATGAGTGGAATCATTGTATTCTAAATTGGTAGTCACTTATCATCTTTTTAACAAAAAACAAATTAACAGGCAACTTGGCCGAGTGGTTAAGGCGAAAGATTAGAAATCTTTTGGGCTCTGCCCGCGCAGGTTCAAATCCTGCAGTTGTCGTTATTTTTTACACAACATGACACAGCTATTTTTTTTTGGATATGCCGCGCGTAGTTTCGGAACCCAAGGGAAAGGTCATTGTCTCCGAAGAACCAATAATCACTCAAAAGTAAATATAATTCACTTCCGACTCAATCTTCCTGCAGATTCTCACTGAAATTTGCGGGAATTTCGACGACTCTTGTTTGACATTGAAAAGAGGGGAGACATATATAAAAATCTCTATGGCCGAGAAAATGACGTAGCGGAACGATGCGTCAGCTCACTGTTAGATAACGGTAACCACAAGCCCGGTTGCTGCATTGTGTGCGGAGTGCAAGGCTTTCTCTTTGTCGCTGCGTTATTTGCTCTGAAAGACAGCCAACTGTAATTATTGGAGGCTCCGTGATCTAACATTTTAAAAAACAGCTTGAGCAAAAAGCTTAACAATGGCAGTAAGTATGTACAACTTCGCAATGAAACCTGTAGAGTATATTGGGAGCCTATAGTGCACACTATCGCAAGTGTAAGAAAATTCAATGTTTTGTTAAGAAAATCTTAAACATTCCTGCAATGGCCAAAGACCTCATCGAAATATGCACATGCCATCGAAAAAATTAATGACGCTGTTTACTGTTGAATTATATAATGCTTGCTGGTAAAGATCTTAAAGTAAAATCAATATTACTTAAGGAATCTCAACTTAAGAATATTACGATATACTTTTTATCACAAAAAGAGGGATTTTCCACAGTATTCAGTACAGGTACAAATCGTTATTCCTGTGCAATCCTAAATTTCCTTTCCAATCGGGAAAAATTATTCGTTGCTCTGTACCATCGGTAAAGACGGCGCAACCTTCAAATTTCATTGTGTAATACTTTTTTTGAAGTATCTCTGGAAGTGTAAATATAACGCAAATTTACTCACAGGTTTAAAACATTCTCTTTCAACTTACAAACTACTTAGGTTGTATTTTCGAAATTATAAACAAACAGGATCACATATTGATTATACAGGTTCTATAGGTAAACACAACAGTTAAATAATATCAAATATTTCGCTTGAAAGATTTAGCCTATCCATATTCCGCAATATAGAACGGTTTTTGAAAATATTCCTTATTGAATCAAAAACGGCTCAAAATTTGCCTATACTTTCAACTACACAATAGCACTTAGTCCAAAAAATGATGCAGAGGTCTGTTCGAGTAGGTGATTATTATGATAACGATGACAATGGGTTATGGTCATGGTATTTAAAGAATGTTAGAAGCGGTGATTTTGAAGAATTAACACAGAACAAATTAAAATTTGCACTTTTAAAGAGATTTATTAATATTAATTTTGGCAACAAGGAATCCAATGATGCAAAGTTACACTCCAAATTGTTACTAATATCTATCCCAGATAATGTACATAGTGATATTTCCATTCTAGAGACATTTTTAAAGAACTATTTCCATTTAGAAGATTTAGAAAATATTAAGATTATCAAATTAACTAAATCCAAATGTTACAACCATGAAAATCATTACTTATTAATTGATACAGTAAATAATTTTGATGATCCAACCTTTTTAGAATACGTTAAACCGAAATATTACGCAAACACCAATAAACCAATCAATGACAACAATAAAGTCGATCCACTAATTAGCAAGATTATTGATGCAGCAGGAAAGACACCAACCACAAAGAATAATTCAAGCCTGCCGAACTTATCCGATCATTTCTATGATGATGACGATGAATCAGTTTCCTCAGATTTATCCCTAACCTCAACAAAATCCTCACACTCGTTAGGCTCAATGCCCCAAAAAATACATAGTTTACGTTCTCATCAATCTCATAACGATGATGAGCTGGTAATTCAAGTGGTGGGAAAGGACACTTATAACATTCACAATAATAATAATAGTAATAATAATAATAGTAATAACAACGCTAATAATAATAATAGCGACCCCATTAATGATTACAACAACAACAACAACAATAATAATAATAATAGCATACACAATGGTCGTGTTGATCAAGGTGACACCGAATTGGAAGAATATAATGATAATGGAAGTAGTTCGATTGTCTTAGATTTCGCAAGGCATAAGCAGAAGACAGAAGAATTAGATGAACGATCTCGTGAAATGGTCCAACAGATGTCCAATAATCTAAACATTGATAACTCCAAATATACACCACCTCCATCTGAGATTATGTCTATTAATAGTTACTTAGATAATGGTTCTAACATACTTGAAATGGAGACTGAATCTCTAAGGCCTATCTCTACACATTCCTCTGATTCATATTGTTCTGATGCTGAATACGATAAACAAAATTTAACAGGATTAGAATTACAAAGAAGCACCACTACAAGAGAATCGGATTCCATAATCGATACTGATTCGTTTGAATCGTCCATGACAATGTCCACAGGCTCTACCTCAGCCGATTCCCTATATTCCATTTTACCATCTATTTCGATCAGTGATTCCCAGGGTCATTTCAGATTAGTATTACAATCAACGTTACTGGTTAACGAGGACAGACACATATACACAGCCATCAGGCAATCCAATAATTTAATCGATATGGCTGATGTTGATGATGATTGGATTCTATATGATGAGAATTTTTCATTGGATAATTTAATCATGTTGACATTAAGAGATTTATTTGATTGGGGTGAAAATTTTTGCAAGATTCTTTTTTATTCGATGGTTATCATTGATGATAAAGTTGTACAAGCGGATGAAGTGAATGACTATAATGGATCTGATGATGAGGACGCTCCACGTGCTTTATTTGACGAGGATATCAATAATAATTATAGTGATGATATTGATGCTGATTCTCTAAAGATGTATGTTCCTGAACGTATTCAAACTAATAATACTATTGCACATAGATCGATTAGAACGATAAATAGTATTGGTGAATGGGCATTTAAGAAAAAGAGCAATACTGAAAGTATCTATGATAGTAAATATGATATTGAATCCCATGATTCCAACTATTTGAGTAAGACCTCGACTCGTTATGCTGATAATAACATGACCAGACAAAACACTCATGAAAATGCTGCTGGTCATCATAATAAGAGGAATAGTAAAATGGAGACTATGAACCGGGTGGCGAGATGGAAGAGTGTACCTAATAAAGAACAGAATAATTTAGGTGAGAATGATGGTGAGATGAAGAGATGGAAGAATAAAATGAAGAAATTTAAGAGATCAGATCAGAGTAATAAACGTAAGAGACATAAGGAGGATACTTTTTGTAATATTATGTAAATAACGTATGTGAATCTATCTAAAATTATCTAATCGATGTCAATATTTCATTGTTTGATGTTGGACTGGCGTGTCTTTGGTAATTAATATAGAGAAAAGAAAAAAGATAGATATCATAAATGTAAGCATAAATTTCCCATAGTTTTATAAAAGTAAATACAAGATATAGATATATATTTTGGTATAACTAAGTCAAATGTTTATTTAACGCCAGTTGAACATCTGAAGCGTTAACAACAACACCTCTTTCACTACATTTTGCCTTCGTCATTAATTCACCACATAACCCATCAATATCTAAATCAGAATATTTTGGATGAGCTGTAATACGATCCCATACCTCTGAACAACGTAATAAATCATCATCCTTTGACGGCACGATTTCTTCTGAGACTAAATCCTTCAATGGTTCATCATTTGCTTCTGGTTCGTTTGTATCATCCTCTAGGAATTGGTCGAAGGAGAAATTAGCTTGTGTCATTGGAGTATTTGTATCTCTAAAGAATTCGTTATTGAAATTATTTGTCTTTACGATGCTGTTGATATCAGTAGTATTTGTGTTATTAGTTGAGGGTTTATCGAATGGAGAGGATATTAATATAGGTTGTGTTGGAGTATCTGTTGGAAAGGCTAATGAAGCATTCAAGAAAGGCATATCATTTAAATTGGATTGATTTTGACTGTTTTGTTTTGAGAAACCTAATTCACCAAAATCTAATTTTTCATTTGATTTCATTGATGATACACTACTTGAATGAGAATCTAATGAGGATGATATTGGAGTATTAATTCTTGAGGATAAGTTTGAAGTTGATTTCTTTGGAACTGGGTTAGATCTTGTACCACATACTTGATTCATCTTAACACAGAAATCTGATACTTGTTCATCAAATTTATCATCAAAATTAAAATCTTTAACTAAATCCTTTGGATCGAAAGTTGTCTGTGATAAATCTGGTAAAGCGTTAGTGCCTTTAGTTTGATTTGAATTTAATTGTTGAGCAAACATTTCATTATCATAAAGGATATTATCTAACCAATTTAGGGATGGGGAATTAGCAGATTCCGAACCCTTGATAAAATCGTTTGTGAAATTATTTATTATATTGTTTGAGGCTTGTTTTGGAGATGAATGATTTGATGAATTTTGTGGGGATGGGATTGTACCATTAACTAACTCTGAGTTAACTGAAATTTTTGGTTTAATACCATCTATCGAATTGTCATTATTGTTAAATGGGTAAGCAAAGGAAAAATTCATTTTCTTTTCCACATTCTCTTGTTGGGTTTGATCTTCGGTAGCGTTTTTGGTAGAGTTTTCGGTAGTTCGTTCATGTTTCGCTAAATAATTCAAAACCTGGGAATCATTACTTGTCTGAGGTCTATATTTTTTCAACTCCTTAACTAAAGTAATCAACTGTCCCCTTAGAAACTCACTCTCCACCTCATTCTGTTTCTGAGTCTGTTGTAACATATTAACTTTGTCCTCTAATTCTTTCATCTTTCTCTCTTTCCTCTCCCTGAAGGCCCTCTGAGCGGCTCTATTCTGAGCGGTCCTCTTGCTTCTTGCCTCATCATCCAATTTGCTTTTTGTTACAGTAGAATGAGATTTCTTTTCGGGGGCACTAGTTATCCCACCATCCAACTGTCTCTTAGCGGTCTGTGTGCTCATTTCTTAATATCCCTTCTACGTTTACTTATCTGTTTATGTTAAACAGGGAGCCAAATGAAGGTGGCAAATCCTGTTTGTATATATAGAGTAGTCCCCGATAACAAATTTTCGGTGTCCATCTTCGCTGACTAAGAATTCTAACATCTGGATTGCCGCAGTCAAAAAACCAATTATCATTTCCCACGGAAGCACAATCATCCTCTCGCATTTTTTTTCCTCGTTTCAGTCTTTTTATTCTTGTTAGACAGAACTTGTATTGTTCTCATTATTGGTATCGTACTATCAAGCTGGTGTCTTGCGTGGCACATGGTGATGTTTCTGTTACCCTGAACGGCACTTACGTACACTTTTTCTATTCAAATTCGCTCGTCCGACAAGCCCGTCGTTTGTGAAATCTCAAACGATAGACCCTCGGTACGATACTCGTATAGCTCTAACTTCCCTCCCCCCATATATAAACTGGGTTGTCCAGGAACCATCCCACTACTTACCTCCCATTGGCAATTGAACAGGACCATATAACAGGTATGAGTGAAGAAAACACCACACAACTACGTAAGAGACAAGCAGACTTTTCGCATAAGCTGCATGGCGAAGCTAACAAGACTGGTCTATCTGCTTTGATCTCGAAGGACAAGTCCGCACAACAACAGGCCGTTGATCGTTATTTGCAAAACTGGGACGGTAAGACTGACGTTTCCGCAGAGGAGAAAAGATTGGAGGATTACAATGAGAACACACACGCTTATTATAACGTTGTTACCGATTTTTACGAGTACGGTTGGGGTTCTTCGTTCCATTTTTGTACTTTTTATCCAGGTGAAACCTTTACTGCTGCTGTGGCTAGACATGAACATTACTTAGCCTATGTTGCTGGGATTAAGAAAGGCGATTTAGTCTTGGATGTCGGTTGTGGTGTTGGTGGTCCAGCTAGAGAAATTGCTAGATTTACTGGTGCTAATGTTATCGGGTTGAACAATAATGATTATCAAATCGAAAAGGCTAAATGGTATGCTCAAAAATCAGGTTTAGCTAATCAATTGGATTTTGTTAAGGGTGACTTTATGAAAATGGAATTTAATGAAAATACTTTTGATAAAGTTTATGCTATTGAAGCAACTTGTCATGCCCCAGATTTACAAAAATGTTATAATGAAATTTATAAAGTATTAAAACCAGGTGGTGTCTTTGCCGTTTACGAATGGGTCCTTACCGAAAAATATGATCCAGAGAATCCAGAACATAGAAAGATTGCTTACGAGATCGAATTGGGTGATGGTATCCCAAAGATGTTTACCGTTGATGTTGCTAGAGATGCTTTGACTAAATGTGGTTTTGAAGTTATTATGGATGAGGATTTAGCTGAACGTGACGCAAAGATTCCTTGGTATTACCCATTAACTGGTGATTGGAAATACGTTCAATCATTATCTGATTTAGCCACTTTCTTTAGAACCTCTTACTTGGGTAGAAAATTCACAAATACTTTAGTCGGTATTATGGAAAAGGTTGGTATTGCCCCAGCAGGTTCTGTTAAGGTGACCGAAGCTTTAGAGGAAGCTGCCGTCGGTTTAGTCGCCGGTGGTGAATCAAAACTTTTCACTCCAATGATGTTATTTGTTGCAAAGAAACCTTTGGATGCAAAGACCTCTTCTTCCAAGGACTAATAATTCTAATCAAACGTCATTTGCCCCTTATATAAACCAAGTTAAAATTTAAATATACCTGCGTATAACATGTATAAACAATTCCTTTAAATTAATTTAACATAATTATGTGATCCCTTAGAATTAGACAACATGCCAATTGAGAAGTTTGGTTAGCTTTAGATTTGGGTTACAATGACAGTTAACTCCAGTTCCCAGAGAAACACCGGTAACATTGTGCCTTGAAAGCGACCTTGAATTGAGGAACTAAGTTAATATTGAAAATACAAAGTCACACTTATCTGGAAAAAAATAGTGCATATCATTCCCCATAACGATACGGGATCTTTAAACAGGTAATATAAATAAATAATTTATAATACTCCCCTTATTATAATTCAATAGTATTACAGGTAAACTACTAAATTATAACAACTTCAACAATATATAAAAGATATATGCCATTTATAGAATATTAATTTAAGGCAAGATTTACTTCAAACAAAATAAAAAATTTGAGACAAGGAACGTGCCAAGATTATTCAATAATTTACATTCCCACTCCTTATAATTGTAATACTCTCTACATTAACTTTAGTCTTGTCTTATAAACTTCTATATAGAAATGTACGCTTTTACATATCTCCTAATTTACTTCTTTAGTACAAATAAGGGCCCCCCTCCCGCTTCGCACATGCAAAAACAAATCTAACAAACTAAAGCCCATTCCCTCATAAAACTAAAACCACCACATATATAGACATAACCCACTAATGAATATTAACGATAGGATAAATCAATACAGTGATGATACAGAAGAAGAGGAAGAAGACAACAATCCATTTTCCGGGACCAACCATCTATTTGCTTCCGGTGTAGCTGCGGTACCTGACCTCAGTACCAATCAAGAGGCAGAATCAAACAAACCACATTATCTATATAACGACTCCTCAAGCGATTCAACACCAGAACTTTCAATAAAGGAAGATCTAGATGTTCCTAAATCAGAACCCACTTTGTTGACACCATCAGATCCTGGTTCATCAGACTCCTTAATATCCAATACATCACCAAAGGTTAACTTTGAACCATACGAAAACTTATCAATGTCAATGGCGTTTGCACAACAGAGTAATTTATTAATACCAGATTCCAAGGATTGTGAGATACAAATCACAGACTCCGGTGACTTTAGTGACCCGTGGGGTAAACATGCTATTGGTTATGTTATTAAACATAATAATAAAGAGGTTATCAGACGTTACTCTGAATTCAATGCCTTACATGCAGTACTTATGAAATTACTACCGACAACAATTGTACCACCTATTCCATCAAAACACTCTATCATAAAATATTTTTTAAACCCAATCAATGCAGAGGCAGACAAGACAATCATTGAGATGAGGAAAAGAAGATTTAACTCCTTCTTGAATAACTGTAACAACATTACGGAGATTAAATCACATGTTGTCTTCCAGAAATTTTTGGATCCTGATTATGCATGGAGAGATGTCATGAATTCACCACCAGTATCTATCATCCCATTAAACAATTTGCTTTCCCCACCATTGAATCCAACAAAACCAAGCCCCCTGCATTTACTATTACCAACACCAACCTCTTCGACAACCGTCTCTACTACAAACTTAAAGAATGATCATGAATTAGTAATTATTAATAAAGAATTCGTTAAAGTGGAGACTACTCTATCAAATTATTTAACTTATCTTCAACCACTTTTAACTAAAGTCAAGCACAATAAATTTCATTTGCATTCCTTGAGTTCTCAATTTGCAGAGTTAGGCGCATATTATAATGCATTATCTTTAGAAAATAATCCATTCAGTAAATTATCCACAGGAATCGAAAAGATTGGTCGTTCATTTGATGTTAATTACGTTAGCCTTGAGATTCTAACAGATAATTTACAAAATTTAATAGAAGAACAAACAGAAGAGTTAGTTAAGCTCTTAAACGATTCCAAGAGAATCATTATTTTTAAGAATTTGAAATTGGTACAATATCAAATTATACAAAATACCATCGAAAAGAGACAAGCCAGGGTTGTTGAATTATCTGAGTTTGAGGAAAAATTAGCCAGATTGGATATTGCATTAAATAGAGATAAAGTTACATCACCAACCGTTGCCGGTGTGGTGAAAAGGATTAACGATGATGGCTCTGATACTCATGAAACCACAGATGTTATAACGGAAACAACAAAGACTAGCACAGAAGAACCATCAGATCATATAAAATTGAAACAGTTACAATATCAATTGCAGAAAAAGAAGATGAAATTGAATAAGCATACCAAAAAGTTAGGTGATTTAGAACCTGAGTTTTTGACGAAGGAGGAAAGAGATATAGAAGTTACAAAACTGAATAAGGAAATAGAAAAACTAAAAGAATGTTTTAAATTAATCAAAAAAGATATCATTGAGGTTAATGAATCGACAATGACAAATTTGACAAACCTGATCGATTTTATTAACGAAAAATTAAAGATTATGTTACAGAATATGACAAAGATGATCATTAGTTACATCAGTGAAAGTCTGAAAGCTTGGAAGGAAGCCAAACAAATAATCAATCTTATATAGTTCTATAAATATCCAAAGTTTTATGATTTTTTATCTTATTTTATTAAAAGTAACATATATACATATACATTAAAATGATGAAACTATCGTTCTTATTGTTATTACCCTTCTGCTATCTGTTTAATCTCTTGGAGGCTTTGGCTTGGACCATTCAACCTTTAAGATCAAGTTCATGAAACCTCTACCATCTAAGAAATGTAATGCCTTTTCGGCCATTTGTTCGTCGACGAAGGTAACGAATGCAAGACCTCTGGATCTACCAGTTTCTCTATTTCTAACAACAACAACCTTTTGGATTGGGCCGAATGGGAATAATAATTCTTCTCTCAAGTTGTTTTCGTCAGCGTTTTCATTTAATTGCATGATCTTCAAAGTAGCAATGTCATCACGGTCTCTAGATTCTCTGTAAGCATCAGAAGATGGATCCTTAGCACCTGCACGACGGGATGGCGGAACATAGCTACCGTTGATGGTTTTTCCACCAGCCTTTTCTTCACCTTTAGCCATTTCATCAAGACCTTCCATGTTTTCAAGAGCAGCTGGATCTTCTAAGGAAGAAATTTCGTTCAATATACCCTTGAATGGACAGTTCATAGTGTAATGGTCATTACCACATAATCTACATGTAATAGTCTTAGAAGTGGTACCCTTAGCCTTGGTCATTCTGTCTTCTTCAGCTTGCTTCCAGTTTCTACTTAGGTTTAAATCAACAGTTTCACCTAAAGATGTAGAGTCACTTGGACCAGCTGGAGAGTTCTTTTCAATACCATACTTGTGCCATTGTCTTCTTAAGGCAACATTCTTATGAACCTTTTCAACAACCTTGATTTCTTTGATCTTTTGGGTAACCTTGTACTTTTCACCATTTTCAATCTTGTAGGTAATGATAGACTTGGTACCGTCGGCATTCTCGATAATTTCTGGGGTAGCAACTTCAGCCATCTTTGTAGTATGCGTTGGTATTTTTGTTCTACCTGAGTTATATTATTTCACGTTAACCTTTTAGTTTTCTTCATCACTTACTGGAAAAAATTTTCAAAGGTTAGAAGAATTAATACAGTCACGTGAAAAATAGTCCGTTTCAAGCGATGAACATTTGGTTTTTATTAAAGGTTCCAGTATGAATTAAACAACTAATGAGTCGGTCAGAAGTTATAAAGGAAGCTCGAACAGAGAATTACGAAGCATCAAGAATGGCCAAAGCAAAACTCAAATCATCTGTTATTAAACTAATATCCACAGCCTCTACTGGCTACTCAAGACACATCACCGTAAAGAGAGGTGCTCCTCTGGTCCACCAGGTAAGGTACGATCCAATCGCCCAGCGTCATGTATTATTCAAGGAGGCCAAGAAGAGGAAGATGCCAGAGATTAAGCCAATTAGCTTTTCGAGAGCTACAAAATGATTTACCTGCGCATAGTGATAGCTGCATCAGGCATCACTATACCAAATTCCATATATTCACCAACTCCTGTATATAAAATGTCCATAGATTTATGTATATACATAGACTCACGAACAAATAAAAAGAAAGTGATTAATATAACACAATTATTATTTTATATAACATTACAGTAAACTGATACCTAAAAACTTAACATTTGTATGAGGGAGAAGGCAGTTTAAGAGAAATCGCTTCATTTTGATTTAATCAAAATTCATTATATCTTAATGATACCTAGGGATATATACTATTATTATTTCACTGCCAGTCGATACTTGGTATAGTCACAGATGAAAGATATTATTATACAGTTTGGTAGTATTTTTTCGATTCCCAGGTAGGTTTTCTATTTATTGGTTTTTCCTTATCATAAGAAAGTCATTTAATGAGCACCCCATGTACTGTTACCACCGTAATTAGATTTGTTACCTTGTTCATTCCAAGCAGATCTATTACCACCTTGGTCTTGGTTACCCCAGGCAGAAGTATTACCGGTAGCAGCAGTGTTATTATTGTTAGGATCATTGTTGCTGTTGGCTGTATTACCACCCCAGGTAGAAGTACCACCTTGGTCTTGATTACCCCATGTAGAAGCACCACCATAACTAGATTTATCACCGCCACCCCATGTAGAAGCAGCACCATTAACTTCACCATTAGAAGCCCATGTAGAGGCACCACCATAACTTGATTTGTTACCCCAAGCAGATGCACCACCCCATGTAGAAGTAGCACCGGAACCTTGGCCACCCCAAGCAGATGCACCACCACCGTTACCCCAACTGGAAGTGTTACCAGAACCTTGACCACCCCAGGTTGAGGCACCACCCCAAGCGGAAGTACCACCACTATTGGCGTTTT
Organism: Jamesozyma jinghongensis; assembly: GCA_030572895.1. Classification (NCBI taxonomy): domain Eukaryota; kingdom Fungi; phylum Ascomycota; class Saccharomycetes; order Saccharomycetales; family Saccharomycetaceae; genus Jamesozyma; species Jamesozyma jinghongensis. Next base: position 12,141 of record JAJMCG010000084.1, read on the forward strand.
GCCCATATGAGTTAACAGCCGGTGTCTTACCACCATCGAAGGAACCATTCCAACCTGGTGTCATACCACCTGGTAAGTTGGAACCTGGAACAGCAGGTTCATTTGGTCTACCAGTACCCATATGTCTTGGTGTACTGACATAGCTTGGCCCGATTCTCGCTTGTGGAACTCTACCACGTCTGTTGACTAACTCATCATACGTAATACCATCACCACCTTCACGATTATAGTACATCAATTTTCTCTTGTCGACTGTGATATGCTTATTCTTTGAATGCAATTCAACAGTTGCTTTATCACCGTTAACATCCTTAACAATACCCAATTGACCTTTATAACCAGCAGAACGGATTCTTACAGTCTTACCAATAGCAACTTCACGAGTTGGACGACCTTGAGGACGTGGAGCGCCTGCACCTTGTAAACCAGCAGACGGTGGACCCATTTTAGAAATAATATCTGGGTTCATCTTCGAGAGATCCATCTTGTTGGCTAATAAGTTATCCTTCGAAGAAACGGCTTCAATATTAGCCGTGTTAACGACAAAGACACCTGCATTTTCGACTATCTTCTTAGAGACAACAAATATTTGTTGATTTTGAATAAATAAAACTTGACCCTCTCTACGAGCACCCAATCTTTCAATAACTGGATCACCCATCTTGATTTCGTTACCCTTGCTATCAATAGAAGCTGCACGTACACGAGAAGTGTTGATTTTACTCAATATAGAACCCTTAGTGATTGTGACAACCTTACCACTTTCATCAAGCACCTTAAAGATGTCATGACCAGCCTGGATAATACAAGCAACGCTTTTTGCACTTAGTTCAACAATATCGTGTAATGCATACTCACTTGAAGTTGGAGTAGAGTCAATGGATTTAGACAAGTTGTTAGCAGTGATTGTAACTTCTTGTCTAGTTTGAATAGACATGAAAGTAACTTGACCAGCCTTAACCATCAAAACCAAACCGGCATCACCTTGGTGGTCACCATTGATAACAGTAACATTATCACCAGGTTCAAAGATCTTTCTTAGGGTTGAGATTGGGAATTCTAGTGGTTTCAATGGAAATTCCGGTAGCTTCACAGTGGCAATTTCGGTGTTTGTCTTGGTAACGATACCCTTAGAACCACGTTGTTCACCACTTAAAATTTCCACACGATCACCAGGTTGGAAGGTAACTTGAGAAGCTTGTGCCTTCTTTATGGTTTGCGAAATACTTGTTAAATCAATACTACCATCCTTAGAGCCAAATCTAGCTAGCTCTTCGACAGTTGGCTGAATGTTCTTCGTTTCAACGTATTGAATTCTGAATGATTTGTATAAATAACCGTCGATGTAATCTTCATTCTTATACGTAAAATGGTGGTCATCTCTCTTGTATAAGTTAGCTTGATCTAATCTCAATGCCATCGTTGGATTGAATAATTGTGGAGAAGGCCTATGCGCAAATGTAGCTCTTCTTGGCTTACGTTGTTGTGTAACTGGATCAATTTCATCAAATTTCCCGTAATCTAAACGAGGAACAACCTTTAACATAACCTCCAAGTTATTTTCACTAATTTGATCAATAATAGCTAAGTCACCCTTGTAAATACCTCTTTTAATACGAACGTAATTACCTTCTTCGATGGAGACATCATCTGACTTGTTTGGTTTTAATAATAATGGTAATTCTTGGACTGGAATCAATAGTTTTTGTGAAATATAGATATCTGGAACACCGTTACAAAATTTTTCAATAACAGATTGCTTTGGAGCTTCAATATAAATTCTGCCATGGTAATTGTCCCTTTGGAAGATGGATAAAATCTTCAACTTCTTTTTACCCATAGTTCTGTCTAAGTTCATCTTCTTCTTGAACAATTTTCTAACCAAATCCTTTTCCTTACCTGGTCTACAACGAACACCCCAAATGGTAGCTGTGTCGACACTTGGTAAAAGAAATCTTTGAGGAACATATCCATCTTGTGCTGCTGCTCTATATTGCTTTGAACTACTTCTACCATATCTTTCTCTTAATTCTTTAGCTAAACGTTGTGCATCCTCTTCAGAAGTTTTGTTCATATCTTGATCTAATTCTCTATGTAATCTATCGTCTCTTCTGTTAATACCTTCTTCGTCATGCTCATCGTCACGAGTAATAAAACCTTCTCTAACTAATTCAGATTCTTCTTCATCCTCATCCTCATCTTCATCGTCACTGACTTCGGCTTCAATATCCAAGAATCTGTTTCTTTCTTGACGTTGCCTCTTTCTTGGACCTTCGTCTTCTTCCTCTTCGTCATCATCATCTTCATCGTCTTCGTGATCGTCTTCATTGTTGCCTGCTTCTTCTTCTTCATCATGACCTTCAGCTGCAGTTGGAACGTCTTCCTGTTCCTTAGTTTGTTCACGCTTGACTTCGTCATGTGTACGCTTTAAGTCAGTTTGCGATTCAGAGGCGGCAACTTCAGTTGCCTTTGGTGCATCATCAGACACCTTGGACACAATATCTGGTGTGCTATTGTCACTCATCTTTGTTCCAGCGCAGGGATATAGGGATAATTGTATCTACAGATGGAACAGCTGTGATCCTGTTATAGCAAACTTGGTCCGTTTATTTATTTTTTTGTTGTGGTGAATTTTTTTCTTTTTAAAAAAGGTAGTTATTATTGAGGGAGGGTAAGCGAAATCAAGAATACTTCAATCAAATGTTTAGAGTTGATATTGAAGTGGTATATAGCAAGCAAGGCCAGCGAGAATATTTAGTAGCGGTGATTTGCGTAACTATGAGTGATAAAGTTTCATATCAACAAGTGGAGAAGTTTACTAAGGCCAGGATTCCACAGGAGGTAGAAGATGAGATACTTAATGCCTTTGCTATGTACAGTATAGAGCAGGATATGACTACGAAGGACTTAACTGGATTCTTCAATGACCTACAACTACCAATAGAGCTAACCAAACTTATACGGACCGATGATTTAACGGTTGAAGGTACAAATATTATTGATTTTGATAAGATAATGCAATGTACCTATCATTTGCTGATATTCATGGATAATGCTTCAGTGATAGAGGAATTTTGGAAAATGCTAATAAAGAATAGTGGGAGGGACAAAAGTTTTCCAAATGTAAAATTAAAGGATCATGTTCTCAGCATTAAGGATCTCCAAAAAGTATCGAATATCCTTGGTATGAAGAACAGCGTGGGTGTCATTGAGATGATGACATGTGCTACAAAAGGTAAAAAGGTATATATAACGTATTTAGATTTTGCAAATGTGCTCGGCAGATTAGGATTTCTTTCATTCTAAGAAAAATATAATGATATTTAGGATATATTCGGAAAGTCTTAACACGTAACCAGAAGTAAATAATGGCTGGTAACGGTCATAACTTTAAAAATAAATGCCTTTATAAATCTTTTAATAAATGAAAAAACTAAAATAATGCATGTTTAAACATCAATTTTGTGAAAATTTCCAAAGTTAGTCATCATCAGATCCTAACCCCGAATCAGCACTGTCACTGTCGTCCTCAATAATATCCTCAACTAAAAGACTCCCATTTGGCCAGATTTGCGATACTTCTATCACTTTTAAATCCTTATCTACTGGCACTCTGTATCTTGGGAATGGAGATACCAATTCAAAATCGAATCTTAAATCAATAGCGTTAGCATTGGCCTCTTCTTGCCATTGATCTAATTCGGTGCTGATTCGGTTCTTCATGCTTTGTACATCCAAAGTTTGGTAATCTACTGTCTCAATATCCTTGAAGGCAAGAATATCATCATCTTCAATCAAGTCGTTAATTTTATTGGTAATACTCTTCTTCCACTCTTCCGTGTCATCAGAGTTTTTCTGTAAATATAAATGACAACCCACGGTTTCATAAATGGAATATAGATTAACATCAGAGGCAAACTTCTTTATTATTCTTGAGCCATCAGAAGTTCTGATCTGTAGAGTGGCAAATTTGGTGTCCTTAGCATTATCAGTTTCGGTAGAAGCATCTACTTCCTTCAAGCATGAATCCAACCATAGTAGATTGTTGGTAGTCTTTAGTAGCTGGCTCTCTCTTAATTTCTTTAGTTCCAATTCTTTTTGAATTCGAACTTCCTCTTCAGCAAGCCTACGCTTTTCTTCCTTAATTTGATCTTTCCTTAGAGAGTCTAAATAAGCCTGTTCCTGTAATTCTTTTATTTCTCTTGCCAATCTTAATTCATCCTTTTCTGTTCTACTGACAATCAATTCTGGGCTATATCTGTCAATGGTAATCTTCAAAGAATTTTGGAATCTTTTTGGAGAATTTATCTTTAACTTCGATAAAACGGATAAGCGTGTAGCACCATTAACCGCACCATTAGAGTTCAGCACATTACCGATTAGAAGACATTCTGGTGTGTATTTGACTTTTAATTCTCTTGCTACTAACCATGGTTCGAGTTCAATTACGGAGCCCATGTATATTATCAAGTTTTCCTTGTAGTCCTCAAGAATCTTCAATGCACCATTGTCTGTTAAAATGTTCTTAATGAATTCTTGAGAATTCGTATCTACGTCACTTCGGTCGTTAGAATCTGCATTATCATCTTGATATTTCTGTTTCTTATCGTTTACATCACCGACAAATATGACGAGTAAGAATTTAAATTCTTCCATGCAAATACGTAAGGCCTCATTAAATTCGAGTCGCGGACCATTCAATATTTCCTCAAACTTATTCAGAATGACATTATCGGGATTATCACTCTTTTCATTACTATCAGCGAGTAATTTGGGAAGATCAATCGGATCTCTCTCAATAGTGGGTAATTTGGGCACCCTAAATACCTTTGGCTTGACTACACCACCATCCTTGGCTGCTGACAATAATGACCAAATAAAAGATAAAAGTTTAAATAAAGTCTTTGGAAGTAACATCAGTACTATGACAATTGGATTATTAAACAAGTCGTCACCTTGAGTACGTGATGGATTGTCTAAGCCTACAAGTTTAAATTTCTCCTTGTAATTGGCAGGAAGCCTTTTGACTATTGGCAGCAATGGTGCAAGAGTAGTAATCCCATTGGCCTGCATATGGAACTGGTCCAGCATTGTTGATCTTGCTGGCATTGTTGGAGTTTCACTTAGATTTGGTGGAGATGGAGTAGATCGCTGAGAACTGTGTACCACATCAGCTGTAGTTGCTTGTTGGACCTCTGAAAGAGATTCCTTCCAGTTGTCATCAAAAAAACGACCCATTGCAGGTTCTAATTGCCAGCCGTGATTCTTCAATAACTTTATGACCAATGTTAGATCTTCCCCTGGAAAGTTTGTAATGGATTGGAATTGGTTTAATTTATCCTCCTCCTCATGGGAAAGATGGAATTCTTCGTTTCCAGCAGATATTAAGGGCATTTTAAACGGTTAGTCAGTGGTATGCGAAATATACACAAAGTAGTTGGATTTATGATACAGCAGGGTTCCCGTAGTGAATTTATAAAAGATGTTAAATATTCTGTTGAGAACGACACGTGAAAAATAAAAGTTGGATCATCGCGGTGTTACGTATAATTCACAATAATGTAATAAAGGATGACAGAGCCAGCTAAAAAATGGACCCTGATGTGGCCTTACTATATTTATGCTATACCATTACTTAACCCCTCAAACCATTTTATTTGGTTCCTTGTGTTGCTTTCTATACTCCCAATGCTATACCTTTTCAGTGATGACATACCAGTTATCTTTCTCATACCCACCACTAACAACTTTACCACCTGCACTATTACAATCCTCTTCCAATTCACCTTCACGATAGAGATGGTAGAATCTGTATTTTGTGTTTGCTTCCTTTTTCTTCTCTTCCTCTTCTTTCTGTTCTTTTGTTTCTTGTTGTTCTTTTAGTCTCTTTGCCTCTTGATCCTTCTTCCATTGCGTAATGTAAGCACTTCTTTCATGAACAGGAACATCTTGCAGGTTTGGTTTTTCTGCTGGTTTCTTCTTCTGAGTCTTTTTATTTTCTTTCTTATCAGTTTCATGCAGGACCCAAGGTACCATCACATCTTGTTCCATACCTTCATGGTACCCTCTTCGGGATTCACCTTGTTCCAAAGCCCAACAATAAATTAACAGCTTTCCACCAGATTTTACTTTACTCAAAATGTGTTTAATGGCCTGTATTCTTCTTTCTCTAGTTGTCCAATGATGCACTACAGCAATCGAGATTGCAAAATCAAAAGTGTTATCTATATGCGGCAATCTCAACCCATCCGCAACGGCAACATTGTAATTCTTATCTAACTCATGAGCGCACTTGATTAAACCATCGGAGTGATCAGATCCAATGATAAAGATATTTGGGTTTATCCCTAGATACTTCCCATTACCACAACCTACATCAATACCGATGGATCCCATAAATTGTGACTCCAAAAATGAGGTCACGATCGGCCATGGCTTATATCTAGTCTGTGAAAAATGCTCGGCAATCTCATTGTAAACTTTATGAACGTATTCTTCCTCCTTTTCAGCCATCTTGTCACTTGAGCAATGGTGATGGAACCAGATTTCCAATGGTTATCTTTTTCACTGAGTGAAAAATTTCAAAATTTCGATGCGATATAATCACGTGAGCAATATGATTTACAGTGGGGTCTAGCTATGGAACATGGTATAAGAGAAAGTTTGATATGTTGTAATTGCTTCTATAGGGTTATCCTATAATTAAGAGTTGCCGCGACTGGATGAGAATTTGCCATAATAATGTCAATATCACCAACGAAGTATACATATTGCTCCAACATGCTCTATACATCATACCACTAACAAAAATCTATAAAGTACGCAGATATGTATTAAAGAGATGCTGTAAACAGAATCTCTGCACGTTATTTAACTGCATAACATCCATCATTATCAGATCGACTTATCTGATAGCAATGGCCGGGTGATAGTTTACCCGAACATTTCATTTGGCACACATTTTTGCAACCCTAATTGTAGTTTCTGAAAAATCCTAGGGTTGCCCCAAAAGGGGGCCACGCAATTTTTTCGAAGGAAAAGTCAAATCAGTTTAGGTGAAGCTATTTATAAAGTACACCTCAAGGAAACAAAACCACAGCCCTCATTGAATTGCAGACATTCCCAATTACAATTCAGATATATTTTCAATAGATTTATTCTGATACACTCCTTTTTGTTTTATTGGAAGTCTCTTAATCAACCCCAAAAATATCCTTTAGTTTATATCACTTAGCAACATAGCACTTTTGCTGCTCTTATATCCTAAATACAGTTTTTCAGATCAAGACATAAAAGGTTTCGAAAAACCTAAAGCTGTTTGCCCAGAAATATTTTTCATCTATACTATTCCATCTCTACTCCGTTCGTTTGTGGGATACAATAGATTTACCACATAAGAAGCACAATCATAGATTTACATCATGGGTAACTCCAGTTCAAAGAGTTCAAGCAAGAAGAAATCTGTGTCCTCTGCTACTTCTACTCCATCGATAAGATCTCATTCGAAGTCTTCTTCTTCTTCTTCTAGAGACAAAGAATCCTCCAAGGAGGAATCGGGTTCCCATCATTTAAGACCAAATGTCTCCAAAAGTAATACTACACAGTCTAGCAGATCAACCAAGTCTTCTTCAAGACGATCGACAAATGCTTCAGCGACACCATCCAATTCGGGAATTGACACCCCAAATGGTAATCAACAAAGCCCTCCCACTATAAGTAATACTCCAGGTACTCCAATAAAAGGCAATATCTTTAATTCCATGCCAGTGATTAAAAAACATCATTCCAATATTGAAACAAAAAATAGTAACAGAGATATGGATTCATCATCACCAAATAACAACTCTCAACCAAGCATGCATAGAAGATCACATTCGCAGCATTCTCATCAAATGAATAACTCGCTGTCCCCAGTCATCAATAACAATAGTAATACTAATTCAATTAATAATAACACATTATCATCAATTAATAATAACAATAATGAAAATAGCAACCACTTACAACCTAGAAGAGTATCCAATAGAAGATCGAGTTTTAACACTACTACGGATTTACCACCGTCAATGATTCAAATGGAGCCTAAATCACCAATCTTGAAAAATAGTAAACATGCTTTATCCACAAACTCATTCCAATATTATGAAAATGCATTGACAGATGATGAAAATGATGGGGGGACTAATACACCAACGGTACACCATTCGGTGAAATCGAGACAAGATTCTACGAGACACTCTCATTCTTCAAGACCGTCGAGTATCAAGAGTGGCAGTTCGTCAAGACAACGTAGGAAATCTGATAACAATTTGAGTACGCCTGATATTGTTATCAACCAGCAACACTTATCTTCACCATCTCAATCACAACAAATGTCACGTTCAAATTCATTTGCATCATCATCGCACAGTAGAAAATCATCCTTGGGATCCATATCAACGACAGCTTATTCCACACCATTAAACTCTCCAGGTTTATTGAGACTTAATGATCACAACAAGATTTCCAATGAAACCGACGATTACTTTGGATCTATGGCGACATCTAACTTAGATTCAAGTAGTAATGCATTGACACAATCAGACATAGACTCTCATCACCATCATTCTTCTGTACATAATCTCAATGATTCAATGGATTCGTCACATAAAGATCTTTTAACAGACCATTATCCTTCGTTGCAACCAGAGGAGCAGGATCTTCCAGGCGGAGGTGGTAGTTCAACCAATGTAAGTGCACTGGCAACAGGTGTTGTGAATGATATGACAGGCAAGAAGAAGAAAATTTACAAACCAATCAACATCGATGAAACAATTCAAAAGTTATTGGATGCTGGTTATGCAGCAAAGAGAACCAAGAATGTATGTTTAAAGAATTCAGAAATCACACAAATCTGTTCTCAAGCTCGTGAAATCTTTTTATCTCAACCATCATTACTTGAATTATCTCCACCAGTGAAGATTGTCGGTGATGTCCATGGTCAATATGGTGATTTACTTCGTCTATTCACCAAATGTGGCTTCCCACCATCTTCAAACTATCTCTTTCTAGGTGACTACGTTGATCGTGGTAAACAATCCTTAGAAACAATCCTTCTGTTACTTTGTTACAAAATCAAATATCCAGAAAATTTTTTTCTCCTTAGAGGTAATCATGAGTGTGCTAATGTCACTCGTGTCTATGGCTTTTATGATGAATGTAAACGTCGTTGTAACATCAAAATTTGGAAGTTATTTGTTGATACATTTAACACATTACCTCTAGCAGCTATTGTTGCTGGTAAGATTTTTTGTGTCCATGGTGGTTTATCACCAGTGCTTAATTCTATGGATGAAGTCAGACACGTTTCAAGACCTACTGATGTTCCAGATTTTGGCCTTGTTAATGATTTATTATGGAGTGATCCGACAGATTCACCAAATGAATGGGAAGATAATGAACGTGGTGTCTCATATTGTTACAACAAGGTTGCCATCAATAAATTCTTGAATAAATTCGGATTCGATTTAGTCTGTAGAGCGCATATGGTTGTTGAAGATGGGTATGAATTTTTCAATGATAGGAGTTTGGTTACAGTGTTCTCAGCACCCAATTATTGTGGTGAATTCGATAATTGGGGTGCTGTAATGAGTGTGTCTGAGGGATTGCTATGTTCCTTTGAATTATTGGATCCATTGGATAGTGCTGCTTTAAAGCAGGTTATGAAGAAGGGCAGACAGGAAAGAAAGGTTGCAAATCAACAGCAATTGGAACAGGGAAGGTAAATAAACCATACATAATTTTTATGAAGTAATTATTTTAAAGGATATGACATACTGATATCCAAATATACATATATATATATATGCCAGAGAAAATTCATTTACAAACTTCTCAATACATTAGTACTTTTTTTGATATTAGTAATGATTTATATTATATAGATATGAATAACATACAACCTTGAATAAAATTGATATAAGATAATAATGTACAACTATGCGTTGGATTCAAATCTTGAACTGTTAAAGGATGAATAACCACCGCGACCTCCTCTTCCCCCACGACCTCCTCTACCGCCACGATTTCCACGACCACTGTTAAAACCGCCCCTTTGATTGTTGTACCCACCTCTATTGTTACTATAATTATCTTTCGATTCTTCTTTTAAAAACCCACTGGCTGGTTTAAACATAGAATACGAATTTTCATCCTGGTTATTTCTTGAGCGATCGTTATCATTCGAGTATGCATTGTTATTTCTTCGCCTATCACCTCTACCTCTACCGCTGCCTCTACCACTGCCTCTACCTCTACCTCTACCTCTACCTCTATATTCGCTTCCACCTCTATCGTTGTTATTGTTAAATGATTGTTTGTTTGGTACAGGAGATTCTCTTTCCACTAACTTGAATTTGAAAGGTTTCGCACCTGATATATCGTCAACAGGGGCCATTTCAGTTGCTACTATCTCAGAAAGAATTTCTTCTCTTTCATCTTCCTCCTTTTCTTTCTCTGGTTCCATATCGTCAAATTTCCCCGTTTCAATTGGCGCTGGAGTTGATGAGACAGAAGTCTGTGGAGTCTTTTTTGATTCTTCAACTGATCTTTGTACAACTTCTGAGTAACTCAATACCGGTTTCTTTAAAATAGAAATCTTTGGTTTTTCAGGTGTTGTGGAATCAGTTGTTGTGGATGTAGGTTTTAATGGTATTTCTGGGCTCAATAGACTTTCATTCTCGGATAATCTTCTCAGAGTAGTTGTATCCTCTACATGTAATCTTTCCATTTTTTCTTCGATGTCCAAAGTCTTAGATTGAGTGTCGACTGGTTTTGCTGTACCGAAAGGGTTTGGCTTTGGCTTTTGAGGATAATATGGCCTTGATGCATCGTCTCTTGGGTCGGTTAAAAGTGCAACTTTGGTCATGTAATCCTTGAAGTCATCGAACTTTGCTGCTTCTGTGTTGATTTGGTAAATCTCTCTCAATGGATTGACCCAGATTGATAAAATTTTATTCATATCACGAGCTGTGTATAGCTCAACAAAGGCGACCTTAGTTTCACGTTTAAAATTTTGTTCAAAGATAGTACCATTCTTGATGGTATCAATTGATGGATTCTTGTTAACCTCCCAAAACAACTTGAATTTTATAAATTTGGTATATTTAGCCTGGAATAATTCCTCAATATCATTGTTTGCAAATTTTGGTGGTAAGTTTGAGAATTTGACAATATATGGTGGGGATGGGACTAAATTTGAGTTACCACCTACATTCATCGGATGATCAAGTGAAGGATCAAACCCTGCTCTTGATTCATGATGGTAATTAGAATTGTAGTCCTCATTGCCTTGATGCTCATTACTGTCATATTCGTTATGTCTTCTATAGTTACCAAATCGGCTAGGTCTATCGTTTGGGTTGTTCATTTCTGTATGTTTATTTGCCCTTGAAGCCTGTTTGAACAAATCAATATTTGTTGTATTTGTAATAGCATCGAGGTTAATTTCATCTTCATTCCAGACAGACTCTCCTAAGGAATCGTCCCCAAGAAACTCTTCTAAGGACATTTTCTTTGCAGTACCATTGTTTAAATTGGAAGCTTGAAAGAAAACAATTTGTCAAAATTCAATAGCGAGGGGTGGTGGTAAACCACCAGACATAGAATTCAACAATGGATAAAATGTTAGTAATAAGTTCTTTAAACCTCTGCAAATAAGTATCAGAGCATATCAGTGTCAGTATCGGTTTCCTCAATTAGGTCAGAAATCACATTCTATTCACTTTTTTTTCTGCCCTATGCCACTTGACACCATTTATGCCATTAATCCCAATAGGGATTATCTGCACAACATCACAACTCAACATACCCATAATATAGTAGACTGTAGATAGTAAGCTGTCTCGAAACTATAAATGCAATATCAATCCGTTTGATAGATATACCTGTGCTGGTCTCCTCCCTCCTGTGACATCCACCAAAGGATTACTGATCAACTCAAAATATTCTAGCAAGAAAACAAAATCGGATTTCCGTCAAGCGTGATATGATTAGGGCTTGAGTAAAACTTAAGTGAGCCCTAACAAAAAGTGTACAGCCCTGATTAGGTCTTTGTTTTAATATCACGTGAATATTTGACTTTTTTTTTGGTAGAAAATTTTCGCATTTGATTTTTTAGAAGGCATTATATTCGATGTGATGATTTCAAACTGTGAATAGGTCGTATCGCACTCCGTAATTTGACTCTGAAGAATCTGTCAAAGACAAGTCGTATTAAAAAGACACGATCAGCATTACGATATTTGACATATAAGGATCTTTTCAAGTGATAGCTTCCTCAGCTTTGCAGGCATCCTAATAGAGCAGTTTTATTGTTAGCTATAGACTTCCCATTATCGTATAGAGTCGTTAGTTAGTGAGCGATAAACAAAACACACATCAACATACATTACAAATACAATATTCTCATGCCAAGTAAAATGATAAACAAGTTAAGCAAGAAGTGGACGCTTGGTTTGGTCATGTTGGGGTTAGTCATCATTCTATGGGTTCTGTCTTCTTTCCTTATCAATATCATCTTTGAAACAGATCTCTACAGAAAACCTTTCTTCATCACATACATCAACACAGCATCCTTTATCTTTTATCTGATACCGACATTGAAGAACATAATATTAAACTACCATAGAACTGGTAAACTGAGTATACATCAGGAGTTGATAAACCAAGAGGAAGGGCCAGCGGAAGGTGGTCAGATCTCCAACAGACCACATGATATCGAAAATATTCAGACAATAATTTCTCCTGTGGAAGAAAGCATTGCTACAGTGGAGAGTCCATTGTTGCCTAGAGACAAGGTACCACAAAGACCATTACAAAGACTTTCATTAGTTGAAACCATTAAGTTGAGTGCCCAATTCTGCATACTATGGTTTTTGGCTAATTTCGCTACTAATGCATCCTTAGGTTACACATCAGTAGCATCTCAAACTATTCTATCATCAACATCATCGTTTTTTACTTTGTTCATCGGTGCATTATGCAACGTGGAGACCATTAACAAATCTAAAGTTTACGGGTCCATTATATCTTTTATTGGTATTCTTTTAGTCACAAAATCAGATTCTGACCAATCTCATCTACCAATAAAACCACATCCTCATATTCAAGGTAATGGTGGGGACGTTTATGACGCTACAAAAGCATGGACCACTTTCCTGGGTAATCTATTAGCCATTGCTGGTGCCATGTTTTATGGTGTCTATAGTACTTTGCTAAAGAAGAAGGTTAGAGATGAAAGTCGTATCAACGTTAAAATCTTCTTTGGGTTTGTTGGTTTATTTACTCTGGTGTTTCTCTGGCCATCCCTAATTCTTCTACACTATCTTGGATGGGAAACATTTGAATTACCAAAGAAAGCAGATGTAATATTGATTATTTTAGCTAACTGTCTAATTACATTTGTCAGTGATTTCTGTTGGGCTAAGGCAATGTTATTGACCAGTCCATTAACAGTTACGGTCGGATTAAGTATCACCATTCCATTAGCTATGTTTGCAGACTTCATATTCAAGCATAAGTCCATGCCTGTGCTATATCTATTTGGTGCTGTGCTAATATTGGGTTCATTCTTCATTATAAGTAAAAGTTCGGAGGAAGATGAAGACGAAAACGAAGTGGGAAACGACTTGCATAATGACCATATGGAAAGTGTCGTGGAGTAAATAGATTGCTAAATATAAGGTGCATTCATTTGAAAAATTAAATTCATAGATTCTTAAATACATATTTTTTTATGATATCATATCTATACATCTCAATACTTTATTAGAATTGGAATGGATACCCAGGACTTTTAATGTTGAAACAACTTGTGTAATATGAGAACATGTAGAATATAGCACATGCCATCATAACACTCAAAAGTCCTGAAATCCTCTCATTGAAATAATTTGTCTTATTTATTAGGACTATCAGTATCGTAAACCCAGACAAAACTATGTACATGGCAGAGACTGAGAAAACCTCGATACCAAATTGCCAACCGGTACCACCACTAAAAAACATAATAGCACCCTTGTCATCACGAGCGATCAACGCAATTCTATTCATTTGCGTAAACTTATAACCCGTGATGCTTGGTAGTAAGATACCAAAGGATATTAACATCCAAACAATCTTACCATAATTATAATTCTTTGTCTTTGGCCAGATGATTTTTTTTATGACGATGAAGATTACCATACATGCTGTGAAATATCCTAAAAATTCATTGACATCGAAATCCTCAGGAATTTCAATATAAACACCCAATAGCTTGGCTAACCAGTTACCAAAACGCATAACATCATTGGAATTTTCTTTTGACAATTTATATTGATAGAAAGAAGATTTGGCCCAACTAAATGGAATTTCGGAGTCTTCTGATGATGGTGGATATAATACTAAATGTGGAACATCCTTCAATTGCATATCAGCGACTAAAGATGGGACTTCAGCAACATCTGCTATAAAATAAGATACCGGGGCATGAGGGGCTTGCTTCGTGATAGCAACGGCAATCTTACGAACAGTTTGTTCGAAGTCTGAGCAAATATCACAAGTAGATTCACCTGCTTCATTCACACTATTCAATGTAATATATAAGAGACTGAATTGACCTTTGATACCACTTGCTAACGCCTTATAGTTCTCTTCGGTGACTCTGATTATCATATCATTATCTCTTAGTTGTGCAATGTCATCTTGCTGGAGTAAACCAGTTACAACAGAATACTGAAGAAGAAAAAATATCCAACAGTATATAGAGACTAATAATCTCATGTTTGATGGGTCGTATCTTGATTTGACGCGATTGGATTCCTTTGGTACAAGTATCTAAAATCTCGAAACTGACGCGATAAACAATGCAATTCCCTACATAATTTTTTTTGGCTGGACTGTAACAATAATCTAGGTGAAAAAAAATCGTAATATTAATTATTATAGAATATGCTTATATGAGATTCATCACAGTTTGTACCTGAGACCATTAAGCCTGTACTTAATCTCCTTTAACTGTCTGGACTCAGGTTTCCATTCCTCGTACTCTCTGTATAAATCGTTGATTTCGTCCTGCTTGAACTTCTTTCTGGTCTCAAACAAAAGACCCCTCATGCACCAAGGTAAATGGTATGGATTGGTACCGAATTTAGACACATTGTACGGTGTGTATATTAAAGGTACAGATCCATTGGTATCAGATGTCTCTAATGCAAATTTTAACCCCATTTCATATACTTGTCTCTCGTTATAGATAGACGAATGACCACCAGTAGTCAATGGCCCAGCTAACGAACCACTAATTTCCTTGATAAGTTCATAATCTCTGTAGCCTAGATTTAATAGTGTAAGTGCGATCTTTAGAATCCGTGTAATAAATGATGGCGTCTTTGAATTACGATCCACAAACACAGCTCTAAAGATATTCGGATGATCGGCAAACATACAGAAAGAAGAATATAGAGGGACCAATTGATCATTCATGGACCCAACAAGTGTGATTTTAATATTATTTGATATAACCACTCTAAGGCTTTGAATTAGTTTTTTCGATTGGATAGAATCAAATTTTTGAAATTCAAACAGTTCCATCATGGCATCTTTCGCCACTGTCTGATATGCTCTCACAGCAAGAGATTGATCTGCACCATAAAATGGTCCATTGTTAATACCCGCCATCCCCAAGATTGATATGATCTTCTTTTTACCAAAGAAGTTCAAATCATCAAGTGATTCATTTTGATTGTCAAACAACGTGGTATCATCTATATTTATGATACCTGCCTCAATTAATTTCGCCAACAGAATTATTGTCACTGGACAGCCCTGTGAATGTGAAACAAAATAAATAAAATCAGAATTGTTTATTTGTTTGGCGAACTTCTTCATCACATCATAAAAGAAGTCAACTCTTTCAAAGATCTCACCTTCCTTCACCAAGGAAATTTTACTAATCTCAAATGGAAGCTTTTTCTCTTCAAAGTAATCTGCAACTATGCGTTCTGCTTCTGTGATAAATTTCATCGAAGTACCTTTGGGTTCTCCAATAAATGTCCTGACAAATTTAGTTGGAAAGAAGCCATGAACACCGACAATCAGAATTTTGATAGGTTTCTTTCCCCCATCAGTGAAATCATACAGTTTAGAGTACGGATCGATACTATACAAGTATTTTTGTGGGTTTGTATTCCTTCCACCTAGCATATCTGCCATTCTTGTCCATAGAGACTGCCTCGGTAATATATCAAAACTAGGCACCACGATATTCGGCTCCTTGTCTTCCTCTTGTTCTTCCTCTGTAGATCTTGCAGCTTCTATTAATGCCTCGTCTCCCTCCTTTTTGTCAGCTTCAAACGGTATATAGATATTTGACAAGGGATTCATATCCATCGGAGTAGTTGCTCTGCCCACAATCTCTGTGGGCTGAGCTACCTCCTTGTTATCTGCCAATGGCTCCATATTGTCATTATATCTACTCCAAAAAGACCAACCTCTTTTTCTAGTAGCCTCTGTAGAGGTAGCATTTTCCTGGTCCAACGGTCCATTGTGATTACTACCATGTACAATGGATTTACTCTTGGAATGAGTGCTTAGAGACTTGTTGGAGTTGATAGAAAGACGGTCTGCTTTATCTGTCACTGGGATGTTCAAGGTCGATCTGGATGAATTAATTGGAGTTTTCGACATGGTTTAATGGAGTTCTATATGTTTCTATTGTAGAGTAGTCATTTTACTTCCTTAACTTTTCTTTCTTGTTTCACATGACTTGTGAAATTTCAAAACGCGAAACTATCAAGAGATGAGCTCATATTTTAGATACTAACGGTCAAGTTTGAAATCCACAGCCATGACAATCGCTAACAATAAGAAGAGGCAGGTATCCATCGAGGACTTCTTTGGCAAAACGAAGAAGACAAAGCCAACTGCCAAGACTCCAATTGAATCAGAGGCTAAGGAAGAAGATGCTAAACCTGTGGCTTTGAGCACATTTAAACAATCGTTTATGAAGAAGCTTACACCAGAGGAAACTAGACTGCTCCAGCTGGAAATAGATACTATAGAAGATGAATGGTTTTTAAAACTATCTGCTGAGTTTACAAAACCTTATTTTTTATCCATGAAGAAGTTTTTAGCAGTTGAGATGCAGAAGGCTACTGTATTTCCGCCACCTGAGGATATATATTCCTGGAGTCGTTTGACACCTTTCGGAAATGTGAAGGTAGTTATCATTGGACAGGATCCGTATCATAATTTTAATCAAGCACATGGTCTTGCTTTTAGTGTCAAGAAGCCAACCGTAGCACCACCATCTTTAAAAAATATATACAAGGAATTGAAAAATGAGTATGGAGATGAGTTTGATTTAGATAATAAGATTGGTGATTTAACTCAATGGGCTGAACAAGGTGTATTGTTATTGAATACCGCCTTAACAGTGAGGGCACATAATGCTAACTCACATGCCAATTGTGGTTGGGCAGAATTTACGAAAAAAGTAGTAGAGATACTGATCAGCGATAGAGAAAATAATGGGAAGGGTTTAGTTTTTTTACTTTGGGGTAATAACGCGATTAAGTTGGTCGAGGGGATATTAAAGAAACATCCAAGCGGTGATAATATCAAAATCTTAAAGTCTGTACATCCGTCCCCATTAAGTGCCTCGAGAGGCTTTTTCGGTACTGGTCATTTCAAACAAATTAATGATTGGTTATATAAGGAACAACATATACCCATGATCGACTGGAGTGTAGTGCCAGGCTCATCAATCGCAGAGATTGCTGCTACAAATTCTAAACTGGAATAATCAAACATCATGGTCACAATAATGTAATATCTTTAAATTTATGTATGTATGTATGTAATTTTACAAGCGCTCTAGTTTTTTAAAGCAGCATCTTGACCGTTTAATAGGGTGTAGACTGGGGATTGTAATTTATCTCTACCCTTTAAGAAGTCTAATTCCATAACGAAATTGAATTCCAAAAGCTTGGCACCGACTTGTAGGACTAAGTCACCAGCAGCCTTGGCAGAGCCACCAGTGGCAATGATATCATCAACGATGACAACGTTAGCACCAGCTGGGATAGCGTTCTTCTGCATTTCAAAAACATCGGAACCGTATTCCTTTTCGTAAGTGGCCTTAACACACTCACCTGGTAGCTTACCGGCCTTTCTGATTGGAACGAAACCGGCATTTAATTGTAAGGCTAAGGTTGGGCCAAATAAGAAACCTCTGGATTCTAAACCAACAATGTAGTCAATCTTAGTATTTGGGAATTGTTCAGATAGATGTAACTTGAAAGAGTCAATCAATTTTTGGAATAATTCTGGCTTAGTGAAGATTGGTAAGAAATCTTCAAATAAGATACCTTCTTGAGGAAAGTTTGGATATTGTTTTAAGGCGTTTTTCAATTCAATAGCGTTGGATTGTAAAGACATTATGATGAAGAGCACTGATTAGTCGATTGATTGGAATAGTTTAATAAACTGAAATTTATGAGTATTGGTTATATAACTTTAGTAGATTTACGATGAGACGAGAGATGCGATGAGTGAAAAAAAATTTTCACGCAGAATAAGAAAAGCGAAAATTTAGAGTTGGCTCTAAGCAATTTTTTTTATTATCCGAGACTAAATGACATATTTCGTTGAGGTGTTAATAGGTAATAGCAGGTGGTGACTTTGTGCGAATGCCACTTATTGTGAAGTTTAATTAGCTATAGTATTTCGTGTAAATTATTCCTACTTCTGCATACGATTCGATTGACGATAGCAAAATTAAGTAACTTGGATATTACTTTAGTTGCCTATGTTATCCACCATAGATACTATTTAGTAAGCATTAGCAAACAATTTAATTGAGAAACAATACACATTTCTTACCTTAATGTATAATATATTTAAAAAAATAGTATTAGTGATTTATTCGTTGAATTTTGGGCTAGAGTGAATGTTTGTATTGTATGACATTCTTGTTCATTCCTGTAATGAGGAGTTTGCGTCTCTCTATCTCTTTATTTTTACAAAACTACATTCCTTAGTTTCGGTATTATGTCACACTTAATATTTAAATTCTAACATAAATTATTGTTAAAAAAAGGTAATAAAAATTTGATGTATGAAATAAAAAGTAGATAAACAGGCTTAATAAATGGTTCACTATATTTTAAGCATTTTTTGTTTAAGCTTTTACGCTGAATAATTCAAAAGATTAGCTTTTATTTAATTTTTGAATATATTTGGTAATTAAGAAAGATATTGCATTATCTGATATAAACAATTGAGAAAAGTGATAATTCAATGAAAGCAATAAAATATCCATTTTGAATCAAACTTGAAACAACAGCGAATTCAGAGTGTATACAAAGCTCCACAGCTTATTTATCCAACGGCATTTCTCCAATATATACCCTGTATATCTTATCTAATCTATATCATTCTGAACTATATTGGCAATAGAAATAAGTATAACAATATTTAATAGCGCTGCCGACAAACTAATCCTAACTCTGAGATCCGAAACCAAGGACTTCCTAACCTCGAATATTGGTTCTTCGACTTCCTAGAACAACCCAACATATACGAAGAAGTATTGACATGTCATATGTGACATCTTCATGTTACCTGAATTTATCACGACTATGCAATTACAATTCCTGGCCGCTGGTATCCAAAATGATAACCAGCAAAAAATCACCTTTTCTGTTCAACGGTTGACTGAGCCCGCTGATAAATGGGACTCTACATTGGTTAGATACTGCCTTTGCAGGTGTCACATACCAATAATTTTTAACCTAGTTCAAGGATCGCTTTGCAAAAGATTTGCTCCAAATAAGATTATCAATATGATGCATCAGATTTCCGAAAATAAAATATGTACTTTCGAAGTGTATAATGAAAAGTTTGTAAAATTATGGACTTTTATGTCCGAAGATCATTGGGCCGACAAAGGTGCCCTACTTGCCTAGCGTAGTGGCTTGACTAAAGTCATCGATACGATGGTTTCTGTATCCCACGCTTAAACGCTAGAAGAAGCAATTGAGACTGCTTCTGAATCCATTGACCTACACCTCTGTCACTTCACTGCCCCCAAAACTGAAGGTCTCGATGATGATGGTGATGTTACTGTGAGGGCCGCTCCCGTGACTCCACAAGCCATTCTGCACTCTGAGACATGCCATTTTTATACTTTCCAATAACTTTCAACCTAATTCATGTATTGTATAAGATTCTTCTTTATTAGGTAATTATGGTTTTATACCTATTCTATTCATTGATTATTTTCCTATAGGAATTATGATGGTCAATTATTATACTTTTGAAGGATTGACCATTTAATTTCTGAAAATTATGTAGCTCTGGTAAATCCTGAGTCGTTATGGTTTGTTAAATCTCGGCACTATTCCATAATTTAGTAACGTAGTAAGGCTCAATAATCCATTCAAACTCTACTTGTCGAGAGCTACCAGATATGGTATTCCGATCTGGTAGTTCTACTGATATTTTCAGATTTGATTAGAGTTATGGTTTCCTTATTTACCGATTATACTGAGTTCTATTGATTGGTACCGATTTTTTCGATATAGAAAGAGAGTATTATCGGTCGGTTGGAGTACATCCTTTTATATGTTTCGTATTCCAACTTATCGTTAATGTTAGGGTAGACTCATGTTTCATCCATATCCCTAGCATTTCTTCTGCTGGATGTCCTAGTAGGTTGTTTGAACACAGTTCTCAACGTATTTTATCCCTGGTTCAATATACAACAAATAGCAATAAAATACGATCTCTTGGCCCAGTTGGTTAAGGCACGGTGCTAATAACGCCGGGATCAGCGGTTCGATCCCGCTAGAGATCATTCTTTTTGTACTTATATTTTTATCCAAAATGTGACCAGTTCACTATCATCACAGTATATAACAGATTTCACCATTTGCTTTAATTTTGTCTTTTTAAAGGGGTTATTATTGTACAAATCTATATTTTATATATTTATTATGGCCATTTAGCTGATGCGAAACTTACCAAACGACACCATCCAAATAAACATTCTTTGTCTCTTCAACGTCTGTATCAGCCATAACTGCATCAAACGTTTCAAATTCGAGGACTGGTAAGACCTTCAACTTTCTAGTAGCCTCTGCAGCGAGTAATGAATCATAACCCCAATCCAAGAAATCTTCCAAGTTGTAATGTAGTTTCTTGAATGGTTGTGCGAAGATCCTAGCTAGGGATGCTACGTTTGGATGATAATGGGAAGCAAGTGTATCTAGTTCCCAAAGGGATGATTTTTCTGCGTTTGTCAATTCTGGGTTTGGTTCATCCATAGAGAATGGATCTTTGTAATTTGCCTTTTGTTGTTTGAGGGCAGCTTGTTGTTCTGAGGAGGAGAAGGGATCGTGTATGTAAGTAGGGTTGTGAATCATAATCATACAGTTTGGATGTTTCTTTAATAGGTTGTAAATGAACGGTATGATGATGACGATAGCTGATGGTGGGGAAGACAGAGATAATCTTGCTAATTTTTTAATAAAGGAGGATACTAAATGGATGGATAAATGGGTAGAGGCCAAGAATGTATCCATCAATCTAAAGAATCTTGGTCTATATTTGACATGCATTAATTCTGGTGTTAATAATTGATATAATTTTTGATAAAAATTTGGATACTCCAAGTTAAATTTTAACATCAATTCAAATAACCCGTTCAATGCTAGTACTGGGATAATTCCAGCATTTTGATTGTCTGTTGATTGTAAATTATAAGAATCTGTTAGGAAATCCATTAGTTTAGTTGGTGTATGGAAATGGGGGATGATTCTCTTGTGTAGAATCAATAGGATTGTCTTGTATTGTTGGATGGATAAATCACCATTTAATAAGTTAAGCCAATTCTTCTCTAAGAGGGATTTAAATTTGGAATCGTTTTCAATGGCTTGTGGAGGGTTTGATACAAAGATTTGTAATTCCTCTTGAGTGTTTGACATATGAGTGTCATGATTAGCGACGGTCAACCATTTTTGAATTGATCTTTCACTTTTGTAAATATCGTTATCTGTCTCTGATTCTAATAATTGATTAAATTCAGATTGGAAATAGTATTGAACATCTACGTATTGTTTGTAATACTTGTTAACGAACTCAACAAGAATGAAATTCTTGGATTGACCTGTTGCTGCATCAGTCTCCATTTCTGTAATGTCAGATTTCCATAAAGCTACGATCAAAGCCTTCAGGGTCTTATTTGGGAAGAAAGGAGCATCCTTTCTCGAAGCCCAATGAACAGATTCCAACTCTAGTAATTGCATATATAGATCCTGAGCATCTAGAGCCAGTGAGGTCTCCTTTGTTAAATCTGAGATGATTGTTATTAGTTTCAATTTAAAGGAGTCGTACATACGTCTACACCATTGATTAAACTTTTGAAGTTCTGGAGTAGTAGCCTTTGATTTCGGTAATGGGGATAAATCACCTCTGGTAAATAATTTCTTAAATATTTGAAATAAAGCAACAACAAGGAATCTCAATTTTTGTTCTTCAGTTTCGTCAACATGATTGTCATTTTTCTGTATTTTGGAGAGCGAAAGTTCATTTAGAAGTTTGATTACTGAGTTGTAATGAGTTTTGTCCTTAGCAGCTGTAATCTTGTTAGCTATGGTCTTGATCTCTTGGATAGAGAGGGACATGGTAATAATTTGAAGCTATAGTTTGTCTGTGTGTCTGTTTATCTGTCTGTCTAGCAGTGTAGACATCTCTTAAATTTAATTTTTGAGCTCATCGGATGGGGGGTGTCTGAAAAAAAAAAAAAAAAAATAAAAAAGTATCAAAAAAATTTCACTTTGTATCGTTGCGTACGACACATATAGTGACTCAGTATGCAATACACAGATGAATTATACCGAAAATAGATCACAATGGCTAGAGGAAATCCAAATTGAGTTTTGAGAGTATAATACGCTTGATGTGTAAACATGTATGTGTCATTAGAGCGACGGATATTTAAATGTGCCGCATAGAGTGCACACACGATCTGCTAGTCCCCTGAAATGCCGCTATTACATTGCTCAGCTCTGCACTGTGTGTCTCTTAAGTAAACCTCAATTCTTTCGTAACTGCATACTCTAAAAAGACACCTCATCCAGCAACAGTTTCCGACACACTGTACTTTGCCGCCCTGCCCAAATCGGGCGGGATCCTTCCCTTTTCTTCCAACAGCCACTTCCATATCAGTGACAAAAGCGGCACACACCTCGACAAGATCCGATTACGATACACGTGCCCAAAACGAAATGTGTCTGTCTCCGTGGATACACTCCCGATGTCTATACGAATTCCTCGAGAACACAACATGGACCCTGTATTCCTCGCAAATACCGAATGTGTCCAGATCTCTATTACAGCATCAATTCTCTCTTGTTTTCGTTTACTGCGAGAATATCTGCGAGATAGAAAGCTGCAGCCCACACACCGCACCGTGACTCATCCGGCGAAACATCACCGCCAGAGAGCCCGTTGAGCGATAAGCGGGAGTCGCTTCCTGAGCCAATCACATCGGAGAATCGCTATCGGAGAATCGGTCCGCTCGTGATGATTCATACTGTTTGATTTTGCCCTTGTAATATGAATTTTATCCACTGGCACGGCAACCATCTATATATAAATGCCCTTCTGTGATGGGGTGAAAACTTTATCGTTGTCTACCTTCAAATAAAAAAAAAAGATTAATCCTAGATTATCAAATCACTTGATTAATAGATTAAATATCCTTAGTATACGACTATGTGTGGTATCTTCGCTGCTTATAAACACGATGACGTACAAGGGTTCAAGGGTAAGGCCCTTCAACTCTCCAAGAGAATTAGACATCGTGGTCCAGATTGGTCCGGTAACGTGGTTAAAAACACTACTATCTTAGCTCACGAAAGATTGGCTATTGTCGGTTTAGACTCCGGTGCTCAACCTATTACTTCAGAGGACGGTGATTACATCTTGTCCGTTAACGGTGAAATTTATAACCATATCCAATTGAGAGAACAATTCCCAGATTATAAATTCAAGACTTTATCCGATTGTGAACCTATTATTCCTCTATACTTAAAGCATGGTATCGATGCTCCAAAACATTTAGATGGTATGTTCGCTTGGTGTCTATACGACGCAAAGAAGGATAGAATTATCGCCGCTAGAGATCCAATCGGTGTCACTACTTTATACATGGGTAGATCCTCTATGTCTCCAAAGACAGTCTATTTTGCCTCTGAATTAAAGTGTTTAACAGATGATTGTGACACTATTACTGCTTTCCCACCAGGTCATGTCTATGATTCCGAAACCGATAAAATCACTAGATACTTCAAACCAGATTGGTTAGATGAAACTAGAATCCCATCTACTCCTTTGGATTTAATGAAGATTAGACACACTTTAGAAAAGGCTGTCAGAAAGAGATTAATGGCAGAAGTTCCATACGGTGTCCTTCTTTCTGGTGGGTTAGACTCCTCCTTAATTGCCTCTATCGCTGCTCGTGAAACTGAAAAGGCTAACTTAAACGCTACAACTTCAGATATCACAGATGATCATCAATTAGCTGGTATCGATGACTCAGGTAAACTTCACACTGGTGGTTGGTCTAAATTACATTCTTTTGCCATCGGTTTACCAGGTGCTCCAGATTTATTAGCTGCAAGAAAGGTCGCAAAGTATATCGGTTGTATTCATCACGAACATACCTTTACTTTACAAGAAGGTTTAGATGCCCTAGACGATGTTATCTACCATTTAGAGACATACGATGTCACCACTATCAGAGCCTCCACTCCAATGTTCTTATTATCTAGAAAGATCAAGGCCCAAGGTGTCAAGATGGTCTTATCCGGTGAGGGTTCCGATGAAATCTTTGGTGGTTACTTATACTTTGCCGCTGCTCCATCAGCTGCTGAGTTCCATACCGAATCTGTTAAGCGTGTTCAAAACTTACACTTGTCCGATTGTTTAAGAGCCAACAAGTCCACCATGGCTTGGGGTTTAGAAGCCCGTGTCCCATTCTTGGATAGAGAATTCTTAGACCTATGTATGAACATCGACCCATCTGAAAAATTAATTAAGCCATCTGAAGGTAAGATTGAAAAATACATCCTAAGAAAGGCCTTCGACACTTCAAACGAACCAGACGTCAAACCATACTTACCAGACGAAATCTTATGGAGACAAAAGGAACAATTCTCTGACGGTGTCGGTTACTCCTGGATTGATGGTTTGAAGGATACCGCTGAAAGAGTCATCTCTGATGAAATGTTCGCTAATCCAAAGGCTCATTGGGGTGCTGACATCCCAACTACAAAGGAGGCATATTGGTACAGATTGAAGTTCGACGCTTTATACCCACAAGCTACCGCTGCTGAGACTGTCATGAGATGGATCCCAAAGGCTGACTGGGGTTGTGCTGAGGATCCTTCTGGTAGATATGCTGCTATCCATGAACAACATGTCGATGCCTAAGTCAGATATATAGTCTTATAAATTTTATACACATCTTTTTAATGACATTATATTGCATAATTATCAATATTTCCGAGTTGAATATCCTTTTACCAAATTTCAGTTATTGAATGGTGATATTTTTGCACTCATTGTTCTCACCCTATAAGCTTGCTTTTCCCTAAAATGTATTCATGTATGTTGAAAAAAGCATTGTACTCCGAGGTGCATGTACAATGGGGTAGGAAATCCCATTAATTTCAAGACCGGCCCTGACAATTAATTAAAAGACATTGAATCAGTTGAACAAAGATTAAGTCTTGAACATGTAGTCGATACAAAGAAATGTCCGTAATAAAACTCTTATTTCTGTGGAACCCCTGTTCATCGTATCCATAAAAGTTGTCCCCTATCGCGCGGGGGATGACATGCAGCGGAAATAACTGTTATGATACTCATCGCTCGTGGAGATCGCCGTCTTAAGTCCGACCATTTGGACAGCCACATGTTGTTGTGAAGATAAGGGTATGGACTCAATTGTTCATGACGTATTGACTTAAACCAGGATATCAAATTTGAGGTACAAAGATGAGATGTTCAGGGAATTGTAATAACAAAACGTTGTATTATATTAAACTATAAAACTTCAAATATATATATATGTATGCTGGGAGTGTTGATGAATGTATATAACGTTAAGATAGAGTAGATTGATGGGAGATGCAGGAGTCTGTGTTATTCAGTTACTTGGAATTATACGAGTTGTAGGAATTGTTCCTTCGCAAGGTTTGTTGGTAAAAGGCTTCATCCTTCAGAAGGTCATATCTAGTTATCTTTGTGGGTTTCTTCTCGCATGGATTTTTCAAATCCTTTTTTGTGAATATAGTCTTGATCTTGCCAATATTGTAAATCATAGTTCAGATGGTTTTTATTGTATGTGTATGTGTTCATAGAGCATTATTTGATAGATTGCAAGAATAATAGAAAACAAATAACCTCATCGCACATGGCACACTATTCTCATATATATATATATATATATATTTCGATAGATTATTTCCAATCTGCAGTAAATTTAAAGGCACATCACAGCACAGCATAAAATCAAAACAATACTGTCCCTCGTATCCGAAAAAAATGCAATGTCATATCCGAGACACACTTCGCCGAAGAAAATTTCACTGCGTTTTCGTCTTCCGAAACACAAAATCCGAGATAGGGATACTGGGCAGAGAAGGGCTATTTCTGCAGAGATACTTCCTGAGCTGCGGGTTCTGAATTCCACTAATATTTCTAAGTAGAGCGATTATTTTCGGATTGGCACATGCATTTAAGATTTGGTAAGGTTTTTTTTCACATATCTTTGATTATTTATAGACTAGTGGCTGTGCCAATATTCAGGCATTCACATGGTGCTAAGCATTGATTCAACCAAACAACTTGCTGTGATATATTTTCAAATCCATGTCAATCTCTATTCAAGAAATAAGTTCATTTGGTAAGAACAAAGATAATACTCCTCTTGGTTAATTTTTTTTCCAGAAGGAAATGACATCAACACTCGTATAAATTCATCTCGTATGTAGATCCTATATTTTTCAACATGACATATATAGGCGTATTACCAGTAAATCCGTTTAATCATACAGAAATAAAAAGGAATTATTGGACTCGTTCGTAAGGAGAAAATAGTTTCCCTGTGTTACGGAACATATAATAGAGATCAAATATAGCTTCACAGATTTGTTGAGTTTCCGATTAATCATCTTCGTTTGACCATGCAAATTATTTAATTTTTCTGATACGACTAAAAACTTATACAGAAACGTAAACGGATATACAAACCTATGTTAAAAATCTATTTGTTGGATTCGGCTTCATCCTCTTCTTCTTCATCCTCTTCTTCTTCATATTCAGCTATTATGGCCATGCTTTTTTCTAATTCTTCAACACATCTCTTATGATAAACTAATTGTAAAGTTTGGAACAATTTGACAAAAGAGATAACATCAGAGCTATCTGTAAATTCCATCATTGCCTCAGCAGCTTCTGTAGTGTTGGTAACAAATTCATCCTCCAATTTTTCAAGTAATTTTGTATCCTCTGATAACTCATCGTCTTCTTTCTTGGAGGTTTCAGTCTTTGGTTCTTCTACCTTTTGCTTAGTTTCTTCTTTGGTTTCAACCTTTGGTTTCTTTTCAGATTCAGCCTTTCCCTCGCTCTTCGTTTCAGCTTCTGGATCTGCCTTAGCTTCGGTCTTTTCAATTTTTAATTCAGCAGGTTCCTTAGCCTTTAACTCCCTAGCCTTAGCTTCTTCCCTTATCTTCAAATCATGACGCAGAGTATCAAACTCTAGTCTTGAATCCTCAACCTTCTTTCTTAATGACATGATTTTCTTGTAATCATTCTTTACTAAATGGTCAATCTTAGCATTAAACTCCTTAATCATCCCCTCATTCATATCAACCTTAGCCTTATCCATTAATTCATAACATTTAACCCACGAGTCAAATACTGTAATCAAATTATTTAAATCTTCATCCTCTTCATCAGCATCAGTGTCAACATCCTTCTTCAATTCGGCTAGGATTAATTTGGAGTCAAAAGCAGCTTTACAAATGGCACCAGAAAAACTCTTGCTAACCTTAATTTGTTTTTCGACAGACTTATCATCACTCCACCAATCGTTCAAACTCTCAGTGACATTAGGTGGATAATCATACCCATCAATTTCGTAAGTTCTTGTGACAACGATAATTTTCTTCAAAATCTTGACAAGTTGATCTGAACGATGTTCAAGCTTAACGTAGGACTCTGGCAACTTCGAGATATCAGCATTAGATACTGTTCCAACCTTCTCTTGTAAAAAACGAGTAGTTTTTTTGATAGACATTTTTGTATGAGCATCAGGAGCCAGGAGAGAATTGTTCTTTAATGTGTCCTCGACAGTCTGAGCAGCATTGCTGATTGTATTGGATATATTCTCTAAACTGAAATTTGAAAACATTATCCTTTATTGTTTTGCGGGAGGGAATAGGGAGAAATGGTTTATCGTAGTAGGGGTATATTTTGTTGACTAATTAAAGATGAAAATCTTGGTTCATTTTTATTTATTTATTTACGTTTTGAAATGTGCGTCAAGTGTCTCTCTAGATTGTTACCCGGTGTGGAGGTACCATTATCTGTTTTTTTTGTTATATCAGAACTATTAATTATTATATCATGTATTAAAAATTAGATGGGCAACTGAGATTTCAGTTGTTTAAACAATATATAAATATTTCAACATCATCTGTAACTGACCTCTTCCTTTGTCTCGATGATATATTCGGAATCCGGATGGTCAGTCCTGTGTGAAGATTTGGTTGAATCATCACCTATAGAGATTGCGTACACCTTTTTATTACCAAAATGAGACCCAGATGGTGTGGAAGGTAACAATTGTTCAACTGGTGTCTTTGGCATTTTCAATTCTTTTACCCGTTGAATCATTTCAATCTCCTTTTGAATGTTATTTTTCCTTTCAGCGAACAACGAAAGATTAACCAAATATTTCTTTGTAAGGTGGTAGTCCTGGAATCTCACGACTCTATCATTTCTTTCCCTGATAGCATCCATCTTTTTATTCAAAGCCTGAATCTCCAACTCCTTATTCTTTATCTTTTCATCATATTCGTTGATCTTTTTTTCCAACTTTCTTGTCTTCTTAACATCGAGCAAGGAAAGGGACTCATCATGGCGTGCATTATCATACTGCACATTATCAAAGATATCCTTTGAGTAGATATACGTTAGTCCCTTTTTATTTACCCTTGGATTAAAATACACGATCTCCTCTTGGTTTTGTGGGTCTGCCCGTGGATTTCTATTAAGCTCTGTTCTTGTCTTCGAATCCACATCTGCGTAGAAGTCATAAGGAATCCTAGGCACCGAGAAAATATCTATTGGTTGTTCTATAACCTCGTATTTTTCCGCCATATCAGCTTCATTGAGATGGATGATACGTTGTGACTGTTTGATCAGGGTCAAATTTTGTTCCTTCCTTTCCAGAGCATCAAGTTGTTCCTGCTGAACTTTCTCCCTTCTGGAGAATCCCTCTGGAAAGGTAATGTCGCTAGCAAAAGGTTTCCCCTTTGGAATTGTCTGATAGCCGAGATGTTTCGGTGCCGCTTTATTACGAGAGGAGGTTGGCCTGGAATGAGGGTACGATTGCGAGCGGATATAGCTGTGGTATTCCATCTCATCGGAACGTATACCCTGACGGAACGGGGAAATATATACGTTGTCCTTATCTACAGTACTATGAATGAAGACATTGCGATGAGATGTGGGACTCTGTGTCTGTGTCTCCAGAAGAATCTGATCGTAAGCATCATCAAAGAGAGACATCTTGTCCGAATAAAGAAAGTGACTACTACATATACACAAAGAACACCAGTCTAATTTACCGACTGTTGCTACAGTTCTTATATATCCTAATTGAATATAATAGAATATCAATCAAACAATAAAATATTCATCTAAGGGAGCCTCTGACACTTTTTACCAAGATATATTTTCAAGGGACACCCACTCACCGCACGCAAAACGGCCAGCCGCACCGCCAGCTGCGTCATCGGCTCCCCTTATTCTGCGTTTAAAAAGTGTCACACTGGAAAATGTCATCGCCGGAATGATTCCAATAGTGACTGCGTCGTATAATAACTATAATGCAGTGCGGGTACAGCAAAAGTGAAGCACAATGCAGCAGAAGGGATAACCCCCTTTATCGATCGGGACTCCCCCATACTATGTACAGCCAAGTATATATAAATACCTCGGTTCCCTTGCTGGGGTTTTAAACGGTACATTATACGTTGTAATTACAATTTGAATTCCATTTCTTGTTAGATATCCAAAGTTCTACAATACAATACAATACAAATGCTCGCTCCAGTAGACAATATTCTCCGTCTTATAAACTTCAACTTCCTAGTGATCATCATTGGTCTGATCTCTGCACTGTTGAATACCCAATCGCACCATTCCTCGCGTGTTAACTTCTGTATGTTTGCTGCTGCTTACGGTATCGCAACTGACTCCCTTTACGGACTCTTTGCAAACTGCATTCCCGTGCTAGCATACCCTCTCGTGCTCTTTGCTTTGGACTTTTTGAACTTCGTGTTCACGTTCGCAGCAGGCACAGCATTGGCAGTCGGGATTCGTGCACACAGCTGTAACAACTCCCGTTACGTCAATTCTAATAATATTACACAGGGTTCACAGAACAGGTGCAGGATCTCTCAAGCTGCTGTCGCGTTCCTTTACTTCTCAATGGCTATCTTCTTAGGTAAGATGATCATGAGTCTAGTAAAAGTCATTAAGGAAGGTCCATTCAACGTTGGGTTGCCTGGGTTTGGCAGAAAGAAGAGACATACCCATGCACAAGGTGTCCCAATGGAGGGTCAAATGGGTGTCCCAAATATATCGCAAGTTTAATCAATATTGGCGGTACTCCTACCTCCTATTTTCCTATTACATATCCTTTAATCATAATTTAACCCTTTTTTTCTCTCTCTTTTAATTTTATTTACTTTATTTTGAATCTTATCTATAATATTTCGTACTTAATTAATATATGCTTAATCATACTTTCCTATCATGTCTCTGTATAATGAATGTTTTTTTTTACACACCACCTACTTCTCCAAATCGAACGGTTTCAAAGATTTAACGATTCTATCGGGCACATGTTCCCATTCACTATACCATTCCATCCCCATAACACTTCCACCCCATACATGGGGGCTGACCCTTCTTGTTCCATACTTCCATGTTCCATTGACCCCACATGTAGCGACTCCCCCAGTATCCCCCCTCCCAAACATCAACTCATTATGTATAACCATCGTATCAGGACTACCATTGTGCGTAACTGCCCTGGGGATATCGATCAATGTCTCTGAGTTTCTGAATAGTGGATTCGCACGCACTGGATATGTAATGGGTCGATATCCGGCGTAAAGTAACTCCGTGGTTAATTTGGCTGGAGAGAGGTAAGTGGTGGAAGGAACCCGTGGAAGACGTCTGACTGCTGTTTGTAATATGTTTGTGTATCGCATTAGTTTGTTGATTTGTTGATTTAATAGATGGAGATGATGGGATAATGATATTTATAAATTGTGGTTTATATGTTTTATATGGGATGGGGATATCGGAAATATGCGTATGATTTAAATAAGAAACTCCGCGTTGTGGATTTGGAACTAGCAGCGATGGAAGTGGAGATGGGGAAAAGAATTAAAGTAAATGGAGTTGTCTATATGATTGATTGATATGGATTAATAGGTAACAGGGAGCACGTTTGGATGATAAAGCAGAGATGATAGGGTCGGGCGAACGCCCAAACGTACTCACTTCTACGCGGTGGCGATGGTTCTGCTTTGGAAGGATTCTGATCTCATTCGGGTATTCGTTCAAATTGTTTTTAGACAAACCTACAGGCAGCAATAAGGTGCCCTCTCCTTCATCATTACTTGTTTATCGTTATGGATATGGTTATTGCAATCGTATTTGTTTAGACCGGCCGAGTAACAACTGATTCTGTCTTCTCTCATTCGGCCGATTAAGATGAATTGCTTCAAGATCAGACGGTATAACTGATGAGAAATCCTTTAATGTTTTGCCGTTTGTTTCATTGTTTGACACTGTAGAATAATAGATGTCATTGGTCTCTATTGATAAGGAGATTCCCAGGTTTGTACTCTATGTTACCACAATTACCACCTACTTCCTCGATTAGTTTAAATGTCATAACGCTCGTTAATATGTAACGCAATATCCATCATCACCATTTTTTTTATTGGACAGAAAGAAAACAAACTCATCCGGATATCACACCAAAAAAAAAAAAAAAAAAATTACTATCAGATGAGAGTTTTTTCAATCTTGAAATTCAAACTAACACCATTTCCAACAGATCATTCAACCCACCAATAATGTCCACTCCAGCTGCTGAGGACAGTGCCAATGCGCTTAAATTTAAGGACGAAGGTAACCTCTACGTCAAAAAACAAGATTTCCAAAAGGCTTTCGAACTATATTCCAAAGCCATAGAGTTGGACTCCACTGTCTCTATCTTCTACTCCAATAGAGCCCTCGCTAGTCTCAAATTGGATAACTTTCAAACTGCTGCAAATGACTGTGATGAAGCGCTAACGTTGGATCCAAAGAATGCAAAGGCTTATCATAGACGTGGTCTCGCCAACGTCGGTCTTTTGAACTTTAAGAAAGCAAGCAAAGATTTAAAAATTGTTCTCGTTGCTAAACCAGGGGATATCACTGCAAAAAATGCCCTAGCCATGTGTGAAAGATTTATTAGAGAGGAAAGATTTAAGAAGGCTATCGGTGGTGATAATGATGGTGAGAAGACCAAGGTTTGTGAAACAACAAGTTTGGCCTCGTTTGATGCAAACGCTGATCTATTAAAGTATGAGGGTCCAAATTTGGAATTTGAACAATTAACTAATGAAAAGGGTGAAAATACAGGCATTGAGATTAAAAATATGTCACAGGATTTTATCTCAAAGATGGTTAATGATGTATTTTTAAAGGGTAAAAACTTACCAAAGAAATATGCTGCGGCTATTGTCTCCCATGCTGAGAGATTGATTCGTAATGATCCAACTTTGATCGAGATCTCTAACGTGGATAAACCGGATTTGAAAATCTCCATTTGTGGTGACACCCATGGTCAATTCTATGATGTATTGAATATCTTCAAGACTTACGGTAAAGTCAATGAAAACCATACCTATTTATTCAATGGTGATTTTGTCGATCGTGGTTCTTGGTCATGTGAAGTCGCTTTACTATATTATTCCCTAAAGATCTTATTCCCAAACAATATGTATCTGAATAGAGGTAACCATGAGACGGACAACATGAACAAGATGTACGGGTTTGAAGACGAATGTAAATATAAGTATTCTCAACGTATCTTTGATATGTTTTCCCAAAGTTTTGAAAGTTTACCATTGGCTACGTTGATTAATGGGAACTATTTAGTTATGCATGGTGGTTTACCAAGTGATACCGATTTAGCAGTAGAAGACATTAAGAACATCGATAGATTTACTCAACCACCAAGAGAAGGGTTATTTATGGAATTATTATGGTCCGATCCGCAAGAGAAGGACGGGTTCGGTCCATCTCAAAGAGGTCTTGGTTTTTCTTTTGGTCCAGATATTACGGCTCAATTCTTAGAGAAGAATAACTTACGTAAGATTTTTAGATCTCATGAGGTTAGAATGGGTGGTATCTTCTTCGAACATAACAAGAAGCTTGCTACTGTCTTTAGTGCCCCAAACTATTGTGATTCACAGAATAACAAAGGTGCTATCATCCATGTTGTCCCAGGTAAGGGTAACGCTGGGGAATACGGTAATGATGATGACGATTTATTAGTTGAGGTGTTCGATGCCGTTGAACATCCAAATATTAAGCCTATGGCTTACTCTAATGGTGGCATGGGATTCTAATTTTCAAATAAATTGTAATAATTAATTCACCATCTCACAATCTAATAGAAAAACAACAACAACACAAAGCAAAATGCATGCATTATGTGCGTAATTTATTTAGTGTATTTTTTATGTACATGATCACTCGAGTCATTTCTTGTAATATATTAAGATAAAAATTGAATAGACATCTCATAATGCTCCCCTTATTCTTTAACTGCCATCGATTGAAGAGATTGTTTGGCAAAACCAATAAATTAATATCAAAAACAAAAAATAAGAAACAAAGCACTCAACCTGGGGGTCGAACCCAGAATCTTCTGATTAGAAGTCAGACGCGTTGCCATTACGCCAGTCAAGCTAAATTTCTCAACAGCTATTGTAAATCAAACCGGTGATCACATACCCAATTACCCCAACATTATTAAGCACTTCCCCGCTCATGAGAGTAACAACAGATAGGATGGACGGAAGGGCTAA
>JAJMCG010000085.1:0-46340 GCA_030572895.1 Jamesozyma jinghongensis
CTAATGCTCTATTAAAAGTATAGGGTATAAAACATACTGAAGTACGTCGACAATCTTTTTAAAAGAAAAACAAGAAGTAAAATAGAAGAGAAAGAAAATTCTATCATTTCCAATAACAGGAAATAACAATCCTTTTATACTTTTCAGAACTTGAAAATTTTCCAATGCCCTGACAAAAAAAAATTGAAAATTCGCCACTGTGATTATGTTTTTTTTCTTTCAGGGCTAATTTTTTTTATCTCATATTATTATTCAAGACTGTTTAGCATCCGTACATCTTTTTGACATCCAGACAATTTTTATGTTTGATTTTTTTTATTTGTGAGATAATTTTTTCAACTGAACTGGATTTGTCCGGAAACACGCAACTTGGAAATTTCACCTCATGCACAATCTGCAACTTATACCCTGCGAAACAGTACGTACCCACACAGTAACGTACTCTGTGAATACGCATTATATCGTTAGTTATTTTTGCTATATTGCCAATAGGTCTTAAAACACACATATTACTTTATCTTTTATCTTCGAAACACCGATTACGATAGATTTTCATTGTCAACACATCATAAAAATGGCTGAATCTCACAGACGTATGTTAATTTTACTGAACGTTCGAATGAATGCTGAGTGATCTGTGTGAATACATCAATTTATACATTTCGAGGCGTTGTAATGACGAAAATATAGATGGTAGTTATTGCCATAACTAAGCTTACATTACCATGTATAAGAAAATCACAAGCAACATTTTAAACGAACTACTATATCCCCATCTAAAAGACAATTTTTACTAACAAATTAATTGAATTATTCATAACGAATTTTTCCTCCCTTCATTATAGTATACGTCAAAGGTAAGCACTTATCCTACCAAAGATCCAAGAGCGTTAACAACCCAAACGTCTCCTTGATTCAAATTGAAAACGTCGCTAACCCACAAGATGCTCAATTCTACTTAGGTAAGCGTGTCGCTTACGTCTACAGAGCTTCCAAGGAAATTAGAGGTTCCAAGATTAGAGTCATGTGGGGTAAGATCACTAGAACTCATGGTAACTCTGGTATTGTCAGAGCTAAGTTCAGAAACAACTTACCAGCTAAGACCTTCGGTGCTTCCGTTAGAATCTTTATGTACCCATCTAACATCTAAATAAACCACTTAATCTGCATTTAATTTAAACCATTTTATGTGATTATATATTTATATTTATATGTTATTTATGTAATACACAAAATACACTACTACTATCTTTAAATTCACAATAATAGAGGCATTATCTGATCTTTTTTTTTTTTGTTTAATATTGCATTTTATCCTATTGACTTTTTTATTGATACCTTTCCTACTCCCGTATGGTCATTTTATTAATAGATTATTGAAACATGTATATATTTTACAACGAATTTGAAATTTAATTATATGCAAATAAAACTAAAATATTATACTCTCATACTTCTCATCTTGAAGAAATTAATAACTTTCCTAGCTGTGGATGGTTCGCCATGATGCTCTTGTTGTCTTGAAATTGATGCAGCAGATTGATGGTAATCATTATGCTTGATACTAGATACCATAACAGAAGCTCTTTTATTTCTACTGTTCATACCTGCAACATTAATATTCTCTTTATTCCTATCTACCCCATGTAATGAGAATAAACTAAACCGCTTCTTCTCTGTTGTCGTTGCATTAGATGGTATCCGATGACGTGGATGACGTTCTGGAATTTGATTTATTTCAATTGGTCTCAATGCATTCACCTCTACTTGTTCGTGTAATTTCTTTATTGTTGTATCAATATTACCTGAAGATTTGATTAAATTACCAGACACACTTTCTACATCCAATGATATTTTACTAATGTTTGATACTGAACGACGTGGGTATATTTTTGGTGAGATCTCAATTGACTTAGAAGAGGGCACGGCTGTATCTGGTGGTAGATTTGGAATTAGATCAAATGTTGAGAATTCATTTAATGGAGCCAGAGAAGTCTTGTTGATAGCTAATGGTACTTCGATTTCATCTTCAGGAACGGTAGAGAATGATCCAGGATGGTATGATGTGGGTCTTGGTTTTCTGTGCATTTTTGAGTGGAAATGGTTCGAGTTACTGTTATGTGTAAATGCAGGCATTTTTGATCTAGGAGCAAATGGGCTTTCGTTATCAATAGAAACCAAATCAGTGTCAAGAATAACATCACTCTCATGTATTGAAGTTATGTCATTATTGTACTTAATTGGACTAGACTCTATTAAGGTGCTTTCTTTGTTCATTAATGAATTGATACCAATACTATCTGAGTTTGGACTAGTATAATTGATACTTGGCGGCGACATTGAATTAATGGATATTTTTGTATTAGTGTCATTAGATTGACTTGGTACTAGTCCTTTAAAGATATTCGAGGCATTGTTGTTGACATCCTTGTTAGTTACATTATAAATGTCTCTCTCTGCATCAACAACAGCTTGTAATGCAGCTGAAGCGGATGAGTTGCTTCTTGAGTGTCTGTTCAAATAGCTATTGGGTGAACCTCTTAGTTCTGGTGATGGAGCTGAAGGTATTGTTAATACATGCGATTGTGATTCACGAGGAGGAGCAGGAAATGATAAAAATGTTGAATCTATTATTAATGAATCTCTCTTATCACCCTTAGAGCCATGTGATGAGGTGGAACATGAAGATATTGGTCTTGGCTTATTATTGTTGAATTGTTTCTTATTATGCTTTGGTAATCTAAGAATGTTTTGTGAATATGCAATTTTGTCCCACTCCTCTGGTTTAATAGACAGGAATGGGATATGGGGTCTTAGCCACTGATGATTTTGAATATATCTAGAATCGACTCTTTGTTTTGGATTTGGTACCAAGATATGTCTTAGAAGGTCTCTTGGTAATGCATTAATATATTCTGGGAATTTCAATGGGGTACTTGTTATGTAATGATATAGTCTAGCGATGTCATTACCATCTGGGTTTTCTGGATCATCATCCCATGGTAAGTAACCTGCTAACATAGCAAACAGAATTACACCACAAGACCAAATATCAGCTTTTCTGGCTTCATATGGATGCGTACTTGTGACTAATTCTGGTGCAGCATAACAAGGTGACCCACATGACGTATTCATTAATTCATTATGGGAATAAAATTCATTAACAAACCCAAAGTCAGTTATTATTAAATTTTCATTTTTGTCTAATAATAGATTTTCCAGCTTCAAATCTCTATGAACCAATCCTTTAGAATGTATATAGCAAACTCCGCTGATCAATTGTGCAAATAACCTACATGCTGCCGTTTCCTTTAACCTTTTCTTTCTCTGGATATACTTGTAAAATTCGCCACCGGAAGCATACTCTAACACAATTCCAATATACTTGGAATTCTGTAGAACTTCTTCTAACTTTACAATATTGGGATGATTTAGTTGTTTTAAGGCATTGATCTCTCTGTATATCTTGAACTCTTTGTTAGAATTCTTAGGTATCGTATCACGCCTAATCAATTTAATAGCGACTTGTTTCGGAACTTCTGCACTTGTACTGTTTGGTGAACTAGATAGCACAGATTTGGACCAGCCCAATTTAACTTTACCAAATTCACCTTCACCGAGAGTGGACCCAATCATGTATGGGCCAAAAGTAACATACTTCTTACGTTTTTGTTTCTCAACAATCATACCTGTTCGAGTATTGGCTGTCGATGAGCCGTTAGCAATTGAATGGGGTATCGTAATAGTGGTATTACCCCCATAGTATGTATGACGATGATTTACGGAAGTCATCTTAATAATTTGATCTATAGTTTGTTATTGATCCTTATTTATTGGTGTAGTAAATATTTCTTTCTTTTGAAGAATATCTGTTTCCTTATAAAAGTGGATATACGAGCTGAGGTACAGCAAGGGGGTAAAGAGTAAATAGATGAAGTGATGAGGAAGAAGCAAAATAACAGGAGATGGGGTTTCAAAGAGAAATCTAAGAGGGAAGAGAGACCTAATAAAGCAAGGATAAATCTTTGTAATAGAGATGATCAAAAGGGAGTAGCCCAAAAATAAATGTGTTTCAATGAGTGTTTCACTATTAAGATTTGCAATGTTTGTTTACATGACTGGATTTGTTTTCTATAAAAACTATGTTTGTGATTTCCTCATCGGGGAATATATATACACATCTGGAATTTGAGATTTTTCCTAATCAGGAAAGTTCTCGATGAAAAAGAAGGTTATCTAAGAGTTAAGCGAAGATATGTAGAAGTGATTGGCATTCTCGGTTTACAGATTACCTGAAAGTGAGTTCCCAAAGTAATTAGGGTTAATTATGGTTGGTAGAAGTTGCAGTCTTGTGCTAGGCACTTTCCCATATGAATTGCATTTACAACGAGCCCCTGCGCGATAAGATTTGCAAATTTTAGAATGTCGTTGGAAACCAGAAATTTGGAGATTCCAGGCGCTTATTATAGCATCGTGCGTTTAGAGTTTTGAAGTTTTACATTAGGGCATTACTTTAGTCGCTAGAAAGCTATTAAGCTATATTTCATTATTAAGAACTTTCGATATTACCAATATTTGACTTGCAGGCCGCTTCCTAGTGTAAACAAGTAAGCAGAGTTTATAATATGGTAAAACAATTATTAATATAAAAAATTAATGATGCCTAATACAATAATAATCACACACTTGACATAGCATATAAGACTCAGAAATGATAACTCGGAACATCGTCTAAGCGTAACGAAAATTTTAAACTATAAGAACACTTTTTATAAATTATGTAGTAATCATACTAATATAAATTTAGTTCATATATTAAACACCTGTCGATTTTCTCGGGTTCCTAAATGCACAACCAAAATAAGCATTGATGAGTATTTGGTTCTTAACTATAATTCATATGCATAGCACCTGGTACACGATGAAACTGTGACTTGATCACAGCAATTACAGTGATTATCGTGTAGGGATAACACAAAAATTTTGGGATTAGGAAACATTTTTAAAGTTGTATTATTTTAAAAATAATAGTTTTTTATAAATTCAAACTATTACATTTAAATAATTTGCCAAAAATATATGTAAACACAAATATTATAAAAGACAAATATTATAAAAGACAAATTCAGGGATATTTTATTTGAGGCAAATCTCTTATATATTACATTAACGATTCTTCAATATTTCTCAGTACTATATATATAATTATTATGCATATAGCATTATTTAACTAGGAAGACGTACTGGCTGCAGAACCAGCTGATGGATGACCAATACCAGCTGCATCAAGCTCTTCGACATCCGCCCATACTGTGAATGGTTTGTAAACTGTCAAAAGACCATCATCATCAACAGTAACCGTTACATCTTCAATCTTTTCATGGGTGGCAACAGTGTATTTCTTGTTGGCATTCATTAGCGATCTTCTACTACCACCTGTTTGATAAAAAGCCAAACATTCATTCTGAATAACATCGGCGCTCATACAAGAAACGCCTTCCTTTTCAAGTGCCTCTGGTAATCTGTTGTACACATAATCTAGGACCCAGTGATAAACGTATCCTGATTTACCGACGGTTAAGAAACGGTATGAGAATGACCTAGAAAATACAATATCAACTACACCATCATTATCAAGGTTAGTCAATTTAACAAATTCGGAACCATTGCTCACCTCTGGATCTACCCCATCCAAACCCATCAAAGTACGTACATCCCATATTGTAACAATACCATTACTTGTACCAGTGGCAAACGTACTATGAGAGCCATCAGAGAAAGAAATTGTTGTCAAAGCGCCATCATTTGGATCAACTTTGTGTGTGAAAAGTGGCGTACTACTCTTATTTCTTATATCCCAAAATCTAACAATATTATCTGTTGAAGAAGTAGCAAACAAATGACCATATTCTTGGAAAGTACATGAGTTAACTGTGACATCCTCGCCTTTTTCACCCTTAACTTCAATCGTCTGTAACACCTCCCCTATTTTACCACTATTACTACTGATAATTTTTAGTATGCTCTTACCATCTTCACATTGAGTCTTTAAAATCAACCTTTGGTCCCTGCACATATCAAAACTAACGGTTGCCTTAGACTCAGGACTAACTTCCTCGAAAACGTGGAATGGAGTCTTCATATCATCATTAAACCAACCAATAGCACCTGATTGTGCTAGACAGATAAATTTAACATCTGGCTCACCCAAATATATGATTTTTTCTATGGTTTCGTTTTTAAACATCCATTTAGGTTCAAACTTAGTTCTTTCAAAGTGCTTCAAAAAGTCAGAGTATTGAGGTTCTGGAATAGCTTCCTTATAGATTGGTTGCGTTGCATAAGTACCTGCAGGCATAACGGTATCAAATTCATATATTTCACTACCTTGAGAATATAGTAGCGAGGTGATAACTGTACCATTTAAGGTATTTGAGACAACCTTGTCTGTGAAAACAACAGTCTTCCTCAATCTTCTGGTGCTACCTAAATGTCTCATTAACGATGGCTTAAAGGTACAGATATGTTGATAGAAAGAGGGAACAGCCTTTTTCCAAATCTTGAATTCTTCATTCTTTCTCTTGTTAATGACAGAATTATGCTCAGGTTCCATGGAGGAAGTTGGTGCTGGAGTATTACTGGGTGATTTGGCTAACATCTTCTATACTGGTCTATCGACTTATATACAGATATCCTAATTTATA
Organism: Jamesozyma jinghongensis; assembly: GCA_030572895.1. Lineage (NCBI taxonomy): Eukaryota > Fungi > Ascomycota > Saccharomycetes > Saccharomycetales > Saccharomycetaceae > Jamesozyma > Jamesozyma jinghongensis. The sequence goes on from JAJMCG010000085.1 coordinate 6,705, forward strand.
TCGATTTTTGCTATGTGTGCCTTATATTTTGTTTCTCGAACAACTTCAATTTTCAATTTTCAGTTACACAAAATAAATATAGAATCCTAGAAAAAAAAACTAGATAATTCATAACATGTTGTATGGTAGTTAATTGAAATTAATTATGCAAGCTATATACCTATAGAGTCTCTGCCCTTTGTTGTTTAGATGAAATGTGTCCAGATTTCACTATTTTCGGTCCTTGCTCCTTCTCTCTCAATCTTTGATAATATTGCAAGTTGAGCTGTTGCTTCCTAGTACGTATTAGTATCTGCAATCTATCAGTGTACGCGTCTGTAGACATTAGTTGTTGTTTTATTTGATCTGATCGTATCAGAGACCATTCTGCGTGCTTGTGACATTTTAATTTTATGCAAATACCATGCAGCTGGGTCCTTTCTGAACTAGCATCTACTTCCTCGTAATCTTTTAGAAAATCATCGACTGTGTATGGAATATTATCAAAACTTGAAGGATAACCGCATAGGATCTTTTTAACTTTTCTATTACTCCCCCCTTTTCTCTTTCTCTTTCTTGATGACTTGGTTTGGGATTCAGCAACAGCTACTTCAGTTTCACCTTCTACTGCGTTTAATTTAGTATTAACTTGATCTCTCCAACTTATGAACTTTTGTAGTACCTCTAATTTATTTTTTAATGCTGGATAAGTAACCTCCTGAGACTTCCTGATGTTGTTTTGTAACTCTACCAGACTTGCATCGTCACCAATTATCTCTTTATATAGTTCAGTATCGACCTCCTTCTCTACTTCTTGTTCCATTAATTTTTCATCACCTATGGCTTTAAATTTATCAACATCATTATTCGAATACATAAACATCTGTTGCATTAATTTCTCAGTATCATCATCTTCGTTAATTATTTTTCCTTGTTGACTGATTCTACTTACAATCTCCTTCATAAACTTTAAGCCATGTTCTTCTGTACAATACTTGCTATTCTCGGCACATGGAAGGTAACAGGACTTTAGTCTGCACTTTCTCTTCCATATAGTTTTAGGTAGTGCATCCCCATCCTTTAGTTTATCACGACCAGTTATACCTGCTTGACAGTAAGGACAAAACAAAGAGAAAACCAATTTCTTGTACTTTTCATCTATCTCAAGACAGCTGAAATGGAACCAATCGTCACAGCCGTCACATCCCACCATTAGACAACCATCATCCGGTTTCTTACAAATACAGTACACCTCCTGACCTGTGATCGGATCATGCTTCAAGGTAGAGTATGGCGGACACCAGCTAGGCAATTCAGACATTGTTTATGAACTCTATATCTCTATTTGTATATTATTTATGTGGTATGTAAATGCTAGTATATATAATATGAAATTTGGTCATTTTTTAAATGTTGCAAGATTATTTTTCGTGCTCGGAACCTTTCTCCTTAGCTGTAGTAGTTGATGATGCTCTGGTTTCAGAGAGATTGTTGAGCAATTTGTCATATGTCTCCGTGACATGTTTCTTGTGGTATTCCACACCTTCACCGTAGATAGTATCCAAATGGACTTGGTCATGGTCGACATTCTTGATCAGATCGTCGATGGAGTCGATACCTTTCGCCTTGATGATGGCAGCTCTTAAGTCTTTACCGGATGGTACCTTCGTGATGAAAGCTGGTGTGCTTGATACATCTGTGGCAGCCGTACTCATACTCATACCAGTAGAAACTGTTTTATTAGAAGCTAAACTACTCATGGACTTTGCAGTCGTTGGTGTATTGCCACTGCCTGGTGAATTAGAGGAAGTGCCTTCAGCTTCTGGGTAGATATCATTCTGTTGTTGAACAAAGAAACCCCACTTGTGTAGTTCACCTTCTTCAACTTCTTGTTCTTTACCGTGGATTAATGTACTAGAGTTAGCTTTGAATAAAACAGGTCTACCAGTAGAACAATCAACAGTTCTACCAGAATCAGTAGCCATTAGATGTGGTCTCGAAAGCGTTTCTTCACTACCTTGAGGGTTGTCATTCAACGTATTGTCATTATCAGTAGAAGATTCAAGGTGTCTGGTTGAATGCTTGGCTAGGGCGTCCTTTGAACCAACAATATTATAGTATTCTGGGATATTCAAGAACAACTCCAAAATATTGGACAAGTTCTTTTCCAGAAGTAAGAATCTCACGAGATTTTCCTTCTCTAGTAAAGTTAATTCCTCGGTGCTTCGTTTTTCAAACATACAATCTATCTTATATTGAACGTTTTCATGAACCTTGTTTAATTTCTCAAAATATTTCTTCATCAAATATTTCTTTGTGGAATCCAATTGTGGTACGCATTCCTCAGTCATTTCACCTGTCTTCATTTTGTTCAATTTAATTAAAACATCTTCTGCAGTATCTGCAATCAAAGTACCATCAAACAACAAATTATCTTGCTTTGTAAGTTCGTCCAATTGTATAGATGAATCCATGGTTTTATTCATATTTGTAATCAAACACAAGGCGATTCTGGATTGAATCTCTTCTGAAACCTCATCGTAATTAATGTCTAAACCAACTAAATTCTTGGATTCCTTTGTCAAGGCATATAAGGTAGCCCAACAGTTATTTCTTGCAAAATTTGTCATAGCACCTTCCGAAGAAGTTGTGTCCGTTTGCATCATAGATATATGAGTTAATGAAGTACATTTCATCAAAATATTACACAGGACAGTCAGTTCCTTATATGTCAACTCATTATTATCAATATGAATTCTTCTCAAAGAAGTTAAACGGGGTAAGTACTTGTGAAGGTAAGGCATGATATCTGGGAAAATATGTGGTAAATTACTCAAGTCAAGATACTTCAAATTTGGTAATCTGGCTAAATATTTCAATATCAAAGCTAAATCATAACTCTTGGCAATATTTGTTGTGTTTAATGTAAAATATTCAATATTTCTGAAATCAAGTGAAGCTAATCTATTGACGATACTCTTGATATATTGAGATAAATCATTGAAACCCAAGTCGACACCCTGGATGTAAAAATTCTTTTTCATTGCAGAATTCTTTGTAGTAGACATCCAACTAAATAAGTATTTGGCAAAACTTAGAGAAATTTCTGAGTTAGCCAAACCCAACCTTAAGGCGAACGATGACTGATTTCTTAGCGAGTTCTTCTGTTGACTGAATGAGTTTAAAATGTTTTGAAATGTTTCGATCTGTAAATACTTACCGAACTTAATACCATTCAATAAAAGTTCCTCAATTGGATTACCTTGTCTATTCATTAAAACATTAGCAAATAAATTCCAATCTAAGTTATGTCTCAAATGGGCAATATTCATAGGATTATCTGAGGAGCTACCATTTGTGTCTCTATTTATTACCTTAAAATTCGTTTGTGAGATATCAAGTTTAGTGATAGTCCTGTTATCCATTAAAAATTTACAAAATAATTTCCAATTTTCATTATCTATCAACACATTTTTCAAACTTAATTTTTCTAAACCTGGTGAATATGCCAGGGATTTAATCAGGATACGAAACATTTCACCAGTTAAATTGACGTTATCAAATACAACTGTATTTATGGAACTAATAGAGACAAAATCACAGAAGGAAAGAATATCGATCAATGTAGGCTTAGCGTTAAGAAACTTTAATGTCTGCAACGGACCGTGTTTACCCTTTAATTGCTTCAGTGTTGATGGGATTGGTAGGATTTCACGCAAGTGACAGCAACGGGTATATATAATATCCAAAGTCATCTCTTCATCTGAGGAACCGTCATGTGGTTCGTCGCCAAAGTGATGTTCATGCACATGCATAGCCTTATCAATGGTTTCCATTTTCTTCATATCAAACATCAAATCCTCCTCAACTGAAGGTGACACTGCTGAAATCTTTGGAGAAGATGATGAAGTCTTAAAGTTACTAACTTCATTTTCAATTCTCTTTGCTGCAAGATGTGCCTCTTGCATATGCTTCTCTGCTTCAATCAAAGCTTTCCTATGTATTTCCAGCGCACGCTTATATTCCTGAGAATCTTTAGTGTAGGTAGTCCCAGATGCAGATGTAGGTTGTACGTTGGAAATACCGACAGAGATAGAGGGTGTGTCACTTATCATATCCTGTGGTACTAGGACGTTACCAACCTTTGGCTTTCTAGATGGTAATTGCTGTGGGGGGTCGTTGGTGAACTTATCAACGGAGAATGTTACCCTCTTTAGGGAAAGGCTTGATAGTGCACTAACTCTACTTTCAGTAGGCTCTGGGATACCTTCAAAAAATGGGGTCCCACTCATTGGTGTAGATGGTTGCGGAGAAGTATTTTGGATAGTTGGAGAATCTAGTTCCTTAAACGTTTCAGAGGTTATTCTTCTGACCCTCTTGTCAGGTGGAGAATCAAATGCTGGTGGTTGACTTGTTGTGGAAATAGGTGGTAATTTTGTAGTGGAGGCAGTTTTATCAGTTGTTACAGGAACAGCAGCCGATGAAGAAGATTTTTTACCAAAGAGGGAGCCAAATAGAGATTTCTTACCCAGTGAACTGGATCTTTTAACAGAAGCAGATGTTGGTTCTGCCTTCTTTGTTGTAGAATTCGATACTGAGGTTGTTGGTGTTCCTGATTTCCCTGGATCTTTCAGAGTGGACGCAAGGAATCCAGACTTCTGAGCAACTGCATTAGTTATCGATCTAGACCTTACGCTCTTCTTGGCCTCTGCAGATGCAGTAGTATGTGCGGACTTTCTACCTTCGTAATCCTCATCGTCCTCCACCGCCGTTTTAATTGGTGCCATAAACGTGGAATTGCTCTCTACATTTACTGAATTTATTGGTGTTAACGGAGACATTCTATGAAGCTCCCGTGTTTCAATGGGCAATTGCTCATGTGCATTCGCTATACTTTCGTCCCCAACTGTGAAATTTGTAAGCGGGACATGAGCTTTCGACAACTGAGCGTTGGAGACACTCGTCGACCTGTTTCTCTTGCTTTGTTCCTTGTTTCCGTAAGGGTCAGCCTTCGTTATCACCTTCTTGGATTTCTTCTTGCTCCTAGCCTTCTGGCGGTACAGCCAGTCAAAGGGGATATCTATGTCCTTGGAGGCGTTCATTGTGGCTTCGTTGGTGGTATTGGAGGCGACTCTGCTCATCATGGTCGACATGGCTGCCTGTAATGGGTTGATGACTTATATAATCAGGTCAGGTTTCTGAAGAATTTTAGCAATTTTTCCAAAGACGGCTCGTTCCTTTTTTGCAACTGCCTCCGCTAATTTTTCATCCCTCATTAACGGTCTTTTTTTTGCTCAGTACGTAAATTTATGTAACTGGCAATCAAAATGAGTGGATTTCACTCCAAGATTGAGCTGTTGGAGCCACGAATTGGAATCGAGACGAGCGGTTTTCTTTATGACTTCAGGTCGGGTGGTACCTGACAGGTGATGTTTTTGTTGGTGTTTCTCTGTGTTCTTCTTGCTCGAGAATTAGATATATCGAAACTGCAGAGATCTCTTGGCAATTTTTGTTCATCTTAAGGCAGTAAATTGATTTGGATGAAACCGCTACCTAGATATTTACATGTCTGCTTAGTTTTGCCATCGTTTGCAAGTTTAGGTTGTATAAGAAAATGAAGGACTTAGATTGAAGTAATACTTTTTCTGTACAACGACAATTAAGCAATTATCATTCATGTTGTCCTGACGTAGAATGGTAAGATATATTCTTTTGGACATATTTTAATATTAATTTTGGATATCCTCTTATAACGAAAAATATGATCTTTATATAGCCAAATGCATCGAGCTAACAACGGATATCAACATAACATGTTGATACGTTTTACAACCGTAGAGTATAAAACATGTTACCTTATATGGTAACAAGGTTTCCTATTATGACAATACGCGCAAACTTCTGTGTTAGCTGATTTGTTAATCGTGAACAATATGAATCTCTTAATAAAAGAGGCTTAAACGCCTGTAATCTACTTTCAGGTATTAGTATTTGTCCAGCAGCTGAATTGAAACCAGTCAATTACTTTTTTCACACGATAATGGTGCAACTGTCACTTATATGTCCATTGAAAGCCGTGCTTTATATCAACCACTGGAACTTTGCACTTTAATAGGAAAGAAAACAGTCATTAATTGAAAACTAAAATATCCTGAACATTGAACCTACCTTTCTTTCATTAATATTCTCTTACAGATTAATTCGTAATTCTGCGTAGGCATATATCGGACCTTGGAAATACACAAATATTTTCATCTACTACAGGCCTCTGGTAATGTAGCATCCAGCCCGCGGTAGTATGAATTACAGTATTAAAAACATTAACAAGAAATATTTAATCCAATTGTAACATTTTCCTATGTTGGTTTCTACCATTGTTATTGACCTTGCAGGTATGTTTTAACAACTCACATAAACTGCGATTGCTGTTGAAATCCCTAGAAATAGTAACATGTTTTATTTTCTTCCCATCGTAACTGGAAGCAATATGACTACATGATGGCCAATCTGAATATGTGATGTTTTCGTTAATTACATAAGAGGACATAAATGGATGTATATATGATCGTTTGTTATCTACAATCTACCTTCGAACTTTAGGATTTGCTCAACAGTGTCATCTAAAGTTTCCTTCAAAGTCTTGAATTTCAAACCTAATAATTCTTTAGTGACATGGTTATCACATAATGAATACTTATTGGTACCTTCATGACACTCCTCAGGCTTCGGTGGTAAAACGATATCTCTCAATTGAGGAAAATCTTCATTTAATCTGTAAATCAAATCCTGAGCACAAAATTTATCATTACTCATCAATAGTCTCTTGCCAATCAAATTTTCTCTTTCGAAGGCCAATATATGAGCCTTGGCGACATCACGGACATCTACATATTCCCCGTAGGCGGCAGGTAAATCACTCTCAGTTTTGGCATGCAAAGTTTGGTTGATTACTTCACAAGAAGTGTTCAACTTTTTGCTGACATTTTCTTGGAATCTTTGGGGGCCAAAGACGTAAACTGGGTTGACAGTAGATAATTGGAATTTAACAAAGTCCCCATTTTCCTTTAGAAAATCCCAAGCAGCGAGTTCAGCAAACTTCTTGGAACCGAAGTAAGCTGCGATACCGTCACGTTGAGCAGTTTCCCATGTATCTGGATTCCAAGATTTTTCAGTGAATACGACAGTATTGTCAGTCAATTTGGTCAAATCAGCAATCGCAGCAAAACTAGAAGTAACGACAACACGTTCAACAGAATCAGCAGCGTACTTTTTAATGGAGTTCAAAATACCCAAAGTACCATTTCTTGCCGGAATTAAAAGATCCTTTGCAAAGTCATTGACCTCAAAGGTAAACGGGGAGGCAGAGTGGATAACGTACTTGATTTCCTTGCCGTAAGTCCTAAAGGTTTCGTCAAAGGCAGTCAAATCGGTTAAATCTGGAATTATTACCAAGGATAAGTTTGGGTTGTTGAATTGTCTCGTCAGCATATTGATTTCAGCTTGGTTCCTACCAGTGCTGATAACGTTGTAGTTTTTATCTAATAATTGGGAAAGGATATGATGACCGATGAAGCCAGAACCACCAGATAGGAAGACAGACATACTTGGTTTGATTTGTGTGTGTGTGTGTTTATGAATTGAGTTGTTCCTCCTAGTGCTGAAGTCAAAAAGGCACCCATATGACAGCTTTGTGCCTTATTATATAATTCAACATAAATAAACAAGGGAAACTTCAGTTAATGGACACCAGCACCACGATACTTTCTTTCCCCTTAGATGAGTCAATAACCCCCCACATAAATAATATTAATGCTCAATTGCAACGCGAGTCTTCAGTAAAACTTTATTTAGAAATTGGAGCTTCCTGAAATCTACTCAAAGTCAATGCGAAGCTGCAAAGTAGAAGTGGGTCAATTGCACCTTTGTGACTTACTTAGATATCTACCACGCTTCTCATATGACCTTAATGTATACCCGACAATCTTGGTCACCTCATTTTTCTATAGAATATGGTCTCATCTCTTCGATTTTCCTTTTCGCTTGTTCTAAACAGATATTTCTTTATATGCGTATTGTGACCAGGTAAGAATTTCAATCTATATTAAGTGAGATAGTATTGGTCCTAAAGACGTGACCGATTGGCTGGCAGGGTCCTGTATCTCTTGAGTTACCGAGTTAATTGTTAGCTATACACATTTTGTTGACTATGTACATACACATCATTGCATTCTCATCTCTCTGAAGAAGTCAGAAATAGTACTAAATACAATTAACAGGATACCACCACCTGGACCCAATCTTGCGATCTTTGGTACAAACCCTTTGTATAGAGCTCTGAACCCTTCCTCTTGGTAAACCTTGTAAACAGCTGGTAATGCCCAATTGTACTTCTTGACGATGGCACCGCTCTGCAACTTAATAATGTTACTGTTACTTTGAATTCTGGACTTCACAACATCAAATGGCGTGTTTAGGATACAACCCATGGTACCACCAATGGTACCTGCAATTAAGTCATTGCGTACCTTTTCGTTATGGGAGGTAGCCTTTGGTAAAATACTTCTCACTTGGAAAATAACACCGAAATAACCAGCATTCCAAAGGGCATGTCTCCACATAGTAGACTCTAGCCCATTGTAAATACCCAAGAATCCATCCTTTTTAATGACGTCCTTAAGAACAGCCATAGGGGAGTCCAATTTACAGCTGATATCTTGCATCTTCACTTTGACCAATTCAAACGGTACAATGACACCGGCTTCAACTGTACCAGCAGAGGCACCACTCATGATAGCAATCATCTGTTTTGTCAATTGAGTATCGTCAGCGCCGAACATACCGGAATACAATGTATTAAACTTTTCATTAAAGGCGAACTTGGTGGCACGCTTGGGTGCCTCCATTAGGATGGGACTCGTGATACCCTTGTATAAGGTCTTTGCACCTTCACGCTTAACAATCTTGTTGATACAGTCAAATAGACCACGATATCTAAGCTCTGGAGCAACATCCTTCCCTTGTAATTGCATACGGGTCTTGACAACATCTAGGGGGTACATCACTAGTAATTCGGAGACACCGGCAATGGCACCGGCAATGAATTGGTAGCCGAAAGGTAATGGTTCTTGGTCCGCCATTCTGTTCTTGTTCTTGTTTTGATTTATATTGTGGGGGTTACGGTTCTTACAAAGAGAAGTTATAGATGCCCTTTATATGAATTTTCACGACTCAGTCAGTCATTTCGGCATTTCGCGATAACGAAATTTGATTTGCAGGAGAGATGGTGCCATCGATTGTATTATTGCGAGGAAAAGAGAGGCCTAATCGGTGCTGGATACCGGATGCACCATATGTAGTGGGTGGATACTGATGGAAACGCACAATGTAATACGACCAGATACAGATCTACTCAATGGGAATGAAATTTCCAACAATGCATATTGGGATATTGTATCGGTCACGTCTTATTGTGAAGCTGAAACAACAAGGTCGTTCCTTGTCGCCATTCCTCGTCTTGAGGGTACAACTTGTCAGCACAGCTTTCTGCCCCTTATCAAACGCTATTGAGCCATATTTCTCCCAGAAATTCACCGCACTCTCCTCACTCATTAGTTCATATATCGCTAATTTCCCGTCTCGCAACTCATCTACTGTTCGGGATACCAAGTTAGCAAACTCTTTATTGCCTCTATAGATCTCACCTGTGCGTCTCCACAAACAGGCAGGCATGCTCAGAGAGGTAAACACTCTATCGTAACTTAGTAGCATTCTCTCGAAACCCTCCTCCACAAGCACAAGATCAACGTCCTTCAGCGACCTGGCTATCGACCTGAACGCGGGTCTAATACTCCCTAGCGGGTTTAGAATGCGTCGACGGGATTCTTCGGACATGTTTGCATCCATGTACTCCTGGAGACGTGTGTAACCTGATGCATAATCGTATGGTTTTAGTAAACCGGCTTGTAATTTGGCTGCAATGACTTGTTTTAGACGGTCTTCCGGGGAAGTACCTGTATTGGGGTCTGCTGCTGTCAAAAAGAATTGCTCCTTAGCGGTTGGTGGTGGCACGACAGGTATAACTACCTGTGGTGCCTGCATTGGTTGTTGCAAAGGAATATTTGGCTGATGTTGAAGCGATTGTTGCTCACCCACTTGCTGTTGATTGATAGTCAAGGGCAGTAACGGTGGTAATGGTAAAGGTTGATTTGAGTTCAATACTGGATCTTCTAACATAGAGAGGAATTCGTTCAGAGAACTGAATTCAGAAACGATATTTTCAGAGTTGAAGGTCTCTGGTAGCAACAGATTCGATACATTTGATGTCTGATTTTCCATTATATTAGTTTGGGATGCTATTCCTGGAGTCACAGCACTCAGAGGCGTTTCTTCTGTGCATAGATGCCCAATATCTCGTTTGATACAACGTGAACAAGGTCTATTCTCATCACATACCACATGCGACCTTCTACAAAAAATGCAGGATTTTGCTACTCTCTTTCGTTTCCTAATATGCTCACTCATGGGTCAATATTTGCTCTTTCATAATTGCCACTCTTAAAATGTACTTGTTCAATATTTTATTTACGATGCCAGCTGCGCGATGCAAATAAAAATATTGCAGATTAATTAACAAGGGATTAACATTACGAGAAACCATTAGATAAACCGAATAAAAAATACACAATGTTCGGTATAATACGCACCCAGAGGCTCTGTACCCGCAGGGTATTGCCATCATTGCTCCCAATTGCTCTCAAAAGGCCCTTAATGGTGCAAGGAAGATTATATTCTGCATATACACCTCCACCAACCCCGCAATCCAGTCAACCACAGGGCAAGATTGACTTCTCAAAGCTATCTCGAGAGGATATCCGTCGACTTCGCGAGTTTAAATACAAGGAATCCCGTAAGATCAAGGATAGATCGATTACGCTATATTTCAGCAGTGTTGCACTCGTGTTCCTAGGATTAGCTTACGCTGCTGTTCCACTTTACAGGGCCATTTGTGCACGTACCGGGTTCGGTGGTATCCCTATCACTGACCGTCGTAAGTTTACAGATGACAAACTGATCCCCGTGAACGTTGACCACCGTATCCGTGTCTCCTTCACCTCGGAAGTCTCTCAAATCTTACCATGGAAGTTCACTCCCGAGCAACGTGAGGTTTATGTGTTACCGGGTGAGACTGCATTAGCATTTTACAAGGCTAAGAACCACAGTGACAAGGATATTATTGGGATGGCAACATACAGTATCTCGCCAGGTGAGGCTGCGCCATATTTCAACAAGATCCAATGTTTCTGCTTCGAAGAGCAAAAATTGGCTGCTGGTGAAGAGATCGACATGCCCGTTTTCTTCTTTATTGACCCAGATTTTGCCACGGATCCAGCTATGAGAAATATTGATGATATTATATTGCATTACACATTCTTTAGAGCACATTATGGCGATGGGAGTGCCGTGAGTGAGGCCGCCGCTAAAGGTGAGGCCATCTCCCCCGAGGAAACACAAAAAATGTTGGCCAACGCCCAGGTACTTACCCCAGATGTTAGCAAGTAATGCTTATTCAATAATAGATTTTCATACCACAAATTGTATTCAACAAAATAGTAAATAACAACTAGTAAATATCTGTAAATAAACGAAAAATCTAAACATTTAGTTGACTGTTTTTTTGGTTTAATGTACGGGTTTACAATAAAATGTACACCGCATTATAATATTTGGCAACAATTTTTATTTTAATGAAAATTTTAGAAAAAATCCAAATTAGCAACACTTTCCCAAAATGGAAGCACGCATCGAAATTTTGTCAATTTCCCATCTGGAAATTCTCTTCTCTACTAACTTTGGATGTCTATTGCACATCTGTGTATATAACTGGAAGGGCTATTTACTCTATAGACAGCCATCTCATCTCCCAGATATCCACCAAGAATTAACAATGGCTTTCGAATCCGCTCCAGTTAAGACCTCTGCTTACAGTTCTCGTTTCCAAACTCCTTTCAGAAGAAGAAGAGAAGGTAAGACCGACTACTACCAAAGAAAGAGATTAGTTGCTCAACACAAGGCTAAGTACAACTCTCCAAAGTACAGATTAGTCGTCAGATTCACCAACAAGGACATTATCTGTCAAGTTGTTTCTTCTACCATCACTGGTGACATTGTTTTAGCTGCTGCTTACTCCCACGAATTACCAAGATACGGTATTACCCACGGTTTAACTAACTGGTCTGCTGCTTACGCCACTGGTTTATTGATCGCCAGAAGAACCTTACAAAAGTTAGGTTTGGACGAAACCTACAAGGGTGTTGAAGAAGTTGAAGGTGAATACGAATTAACCGAAGCTGTCGAAGATGCTCCAAGACCATTCAAGGTTTTCTTAGACATTGGTTTACAAAGAACCACCACTGGTGCTAGAGTCTTCGGTGCCTTAAAGGGTGCCTCTGACGGTGGTTTATACGTTCCTCACTCTGAAAACAGATTCCCAGGTTGGGACTTCGAATCCGAAGAATTAGATGCTGATTTATTAAGATCTTACATCTTCGGTGGTCACGTTTCTGAATACATGGAAGAATTAGCTGACGATGATGAAGAAAGATTCAGAGAATTATTCAAGGGTTACATCGCTGATGACATCGAAGCTGACGGTTTAGAAGACTTATACAACGAAGCTCACGAAGCTATCAGAGCTGACCCAGCCTTCAAGCCAACCGAAAAGAAGTTCACCAAGGAACAATACGCTGCTGAATCCAAGAAGTTCAGACAAGTTAAGTTGACCAGAGATGAAAGAAGAGCTCGTGTTGCTGCTAAGATTGCTGCTTTAACTGCTGCTCAAGAATAAATTATTTAGTATAATTTAGTATCTATATATATATATTTTCTTATTACAATAATTTAAACTTTTCACCTTTTTTATTCTGTTTTCTCCAATTGTAACTATATAATTAAGTGATATAATCCATCTCATTGCTGTACAAATTAGGAAATAATTATAGTTTTACTGTGGAACTAGTTTCATGTTATTATTACTATGTTTTTTTTAGTATCCTAAGGATCTTAGTTAATAACCTCTAAAAAAACTTTCGCAATTCACACAAACTGGAAAACTATATGTAATGTATATATAATAACAAAGCAGTAAAACATAACTTTTACAATTGTGACACATGGCAAAATTCCACACTCACAAGAGGAAGAATAGTCATTTATTTATGGACCAGAACACCTCAGGGTCCTCTATGCGGAACTCCTTCGATTTCGCCTTTGACACCCCAAATATAGAATTAGATAATATTCCTCCAGTACTCAATGGGAGTACTACTACGCTACCAACTCAAACTGTTAATGAATCATTAGCAGCAGATCTAGAGTCCCAAGGGAATCTGGACTCCTCAGGGCAATCCTGGGATAGTTGGTACTTGAACAAGAAATTCGGTCAAAACAGAAAACGTATCCTTTGCATAATTATAGTCCTCCTTCTCATAGTAGTTATTTTGTTCTTCTTCCCAACTTTGACTATCAATAAACCTGCGAATGTTAAACAACCAAAGAAGGATTCTAAAGGAAGAAATGGCAAGTCATTTACTATTGAGGATGTCTTCAACGGGGAATTCAATATAGACTCCCAAACCTTTCATTTCATAAAGCCACCTGAAAGTTACTCCAAAAAGGAACAGGATCCAGGTTTGTATTATACTGTAGAAAAGTCCAATGGAGACACGCGGTTTGTCGCTAAGCAACTTTACGATCCGTTATTTGTACAGGATCTTGGTACTAATAAGTTTGTATATGATGGCGAGGAGCACATTGTTATCTCTATTAAGGTAAGTTATCGTCTAGATAAATTAATCTTTGCTACCGAGGTACATAATGAATTTCGCCACTCTTCTAAGGCCTTTTATTGGCTTAAGGATGTTAGCACTGATACAATCATGCCAATTTCACCTTATGTCAGATCTGAAGGAATATATCAATTGTCCTTTGCCTATTTCTCTCCTGCTTACAATTTTATTTATTTCGTTCATGACAACGATTTATACTTCCAGGATATCAATGGTGAGCATACCCCAGTTAGGGTTACTGGAGATGGTAGTAATCAAATATACAACGCCAAGACAGATTGGATATATGAGGAGGAGGTATTGGCTGATGATAAAGCAATCTGGTGGGCTCCTGACGATTCTAAATTCGTGTTTGCCAAATTTAATGATACTGAGGTTAATGAGTATGAGATTCCAAAGTACATTACCCCAAATCAATACACAGAATTCGATAGAATTAAATATCCAAAACCAGGTAGAAAAAATCCAACTTTTGAATTATTCACATTCTCATTTACCGATAGTGTTGTTTACTCCATCAATACGGCAGATGATGAAGAGACAATATTATATGATGCTGATTGGGTGGATTCTCGTTATTTCTTGTACAAACAAACGGATAGGTTGTCGAAGAAGCTTGATGTTAAAATTTTCGATTCCGAAAGGGATACTGTAACTAACACCCGTAGCATTGATACAAGACTGTTCAATGGCTGGGTTGAAAAACAGAAAAAGATATTATCAATTCCACCAAACGATGCACTAGATCGAAATGAATATGGTTACGTTGATATTCACCGGGACAAAGATGGCTATAATCATATGTTTTATTACCCGATTGCATATTCTTCAGAGGGTATTCAGTTAACAAAAGGACAATGGGAAGTAACATCTAATGGTATGCTTGCCTTCAATTATGATGATAATGTAATATATTTTACGGCCAATAAAATTGGCCCGATGTCGCAACATCTCTATGGTGTTAAATTAAATGAACCTGAACATTTAATTATATATCAAGATCCTCAAGAAACTGAAAGTTTTTATGACTATGAAATTAGTTTTAGTGGACGATTTTCTATGATGAAGTATATGGGCTCATCCTTGCCTTTCACAGCTGTAGGCGAATTTCCTGATGTTTTATCTGTCCAACAGGCAAAATCGCATATCTCTGTTTCCAAAATCACTGATGAAGGCAAAAGTGAGCAAATTTTAAAGAAATTTGATTTCCCAAATATCAGTTACAAGAGTATGGTATTAGAAGACGGTGTAGAGATTAATTATGTTGAGATCAAGCCAACTGGCATACAAAAAGATAAAAAATTGCCTGTTTTAGTAAATGTATATGGTGGCCCAGGCTCCCAAACATTTACTTCCAAATCTTCCATTATACTAGAACAGGCTGTAGCCTCCAGCTTGGATGCCATCGTTTTGCAGATTGAACCACGAGGTACAGGTGGAAAAGGTTGGAAATTTAGATCATGGGCCACTAAAAAACTTGGGTATTGGGAACCTCGCGATGTTACGGAAGTTACCAAGAATTACATAAAAGAGAATGAATCGATTATTGACAAGGACAATATTGCAATTTGGGGCTGGTCATATGGTGGTTTTGTTACATTAAAGACTATTGAATTTGATAAGGGGGAAACCTTTAAATATGCGATCGCTGTAGCACCAGTTACAAATTGGTTTTATTATGATTCAATCTACACCGAAAGATACATGGATGCTATAGAAGAGAATGTAGGAGGTTACACAGATATATCTATTGTCAAAGATGTTTCTGGTTTCAAGAATCTTCATAGGTTCATGCTTATCCATGGTACGGCAGATGATAATGTTCATATTCAAAATACATATCAATTTGTTGACAAGCTGAATTTAGAAGGGATTCGAAATTACGATATGCAGATATTCCCTGACTCTGATCATTCGATCAGATTCCATAATGCACAAAGCATGATTTATAGAAAGCTATATTACTGGTTACAGGATGCATTCTCGGGGGATTTGAAAAGAATTACGCAATAATGGACACTATTCACTTATGTAGCATATTATCATAAATAATAAACAAATCAAAATTCGGTAATATTTCGCAAATTAGGCTTCGTGTGCTTTTTGTGTTACGCTATGTTTTCTTCGCTATACATGAATATTTTTCTTTTTGGGCTAATTTTGTGTCAGTAAAACCAAAAAAAAACAACAACGACGGTATCAAATATAAAAAACTTAGAGTATATACTTTATGTTCTTTATATTTTACTATTACTATTCTATCTTGTTTATTTTCTGCAAAACATCAAGTTTTTGATAGTTTACATTTAAAATGCAATTAGATAAATTATCGATTATTTTAAGTGCGTGCCTTGTCCTAATCAAAGCAGAAGAGTTGGGAATTTCATTATCAACAGAAGATGTAGGAGGTGACTCTGCGGTCAATTTTAACAAGCTCCCTCTTCGAATTCATTTGGATAAAAATTCTTTGTCTCCCGAATTGGTTGCAAGATTACAACATACCTCTAATGTTGTATTTTCCGACTTTCCAGAAATACCAGAATTTGTCAATTTAAAAGAATATCATACAGTTTTCAATAAAGTTTACGAAGATAAAGATCATTTAGAATTTGAGGGTGATATTAATAATTATATTGACAATACTTCAGAGGACATAGTCGAAAAAAACGAGGAGCATCACGAAATTTCAAATGATGCTGAACAAGAAGATTCAACATACACCAATGACGATATTGAACAAAGTGGCATGAAAGAGGAAATTTGTGAATACAAAAATCCTGAAGACGGTGGTGATTATGAATATGTACCATCTTCGTCCTGCCTAAAAAAGAAAAAGGGTAAGAAGGGTAAGAAGGGTAAGAAGGGAAACAAACATAAGGAAGACAACAGAGAATACGACTCTGATGAATCTGATGATGATGACTCTGATGACGATGAGGAGGATAGTGATTATGATGACGGCTATACTGATGGATACAAGTCACATAATAAGAATTCTGAAAAAAAAGGTGTTAGTGTCAGAAATAATAGCAAGGCAAATGAAAGATCATTTGAAGAGAATGATCAAGACAACGAAGAGAATGAAGAAGACAAGGATGGAAATGAATGCCCACCAGTACGTCATAAAACTACCAAAGCAATTATAAGAACCATGACAAATGGAACTACTGCCTTAATTTCAACAATTACACCAACCACTATTGGAACAGTTAACAGTCGTTCTTTGTTACCTACTAGTGTTATCACAACAATGCCAGCATTTAATATTTCTACGTTTAACGGTTCACGAAATTTTACTTCTTTAGGGGGAGTTGAGGCAAATTCGACGGGCTCCATGACACCAGCCACTATCTTAATGGCCTTTGTACTGGGTTTACTCATTTTTGTTCAGGCTTACTAAATTCTATACAAAGTGAATAAAGAAAAAACTGTGAGTTTACTACTAATATAGCTAAATAATGTAACTTCATTGAAATAAACAAAATCACTTTCATACTACAAACTCAAATATTTTTACTAATTGCTGTCACTTTGGATCTTGTTCTTTAATATTTACGTCGTTTTTCACGATGCTATAGATTTTCGAGATTCATACTTCTGAAAAATGAGCCTTAACATTCCTAATGACCGTGACTTTAGTTATGCTTACCAAGATAAAGTTAAAGTTTTTTGATATTAATTAACATTGAAACATCACTCGCATAACACTATATATATCATTGATTTTGCTATGGTAGCAGTATGTGCCTTTTTTTCTTAATTGATTTCTTTGAAATTTAGTTCAAAAAAGGAATCTCCTCGAGGAAAATTTACCTTTCTGTAGTACAATTGATTTACTAACAAGATATATAACTTAATTTATCCAACAGTCAGTGAAAAGGACCGTACGAGTTAAAACAAAGCAACACATTCTCCCTGATGTTCCGCCAGTAGAAGGTTTCCCAGTCCGTCAGTGGTCCATCGAAATTGTATTATTAGATGAAAACAACAACGAAGTGCCAGCTACGATTTTTGAGAAAGCTATATATCATTTACATCCAACATTTCCCAATCCAAATAGAACTTTTACTGTTCTCCCATTTAAAATTGAAGAGCAGGGTTGGGGTGGCTTCCCATTAGACATAAGTGTATTCTTCCTAGAAAAGGCAGGTGAAAGAAAGATCCCACACGATTTAAATTTCCTTAAAGAAGAATATCAAATAGATCATGTTATACAAGTTCCTTTAAATAAACCACTTCTTACAGCTGAGCTAGAAAAGACTAAAAGTGTTGATGACAACGCTGCATCTAACGCCAATGGGAAGAGGAAATCCTCTGAATCTGCAATTGAACAGAAGAGCAAAAAGGCCAAGACGGGTAGTGCTCCAAGTATTAAAGGCAATGTGGATCTAGAAAAATTAGCTTTAGGTTTAACTAAGTTAAACGAAGATGACTTGGTCGGTGTCGTCCAAATGATTAGCGATAACAATACACCAGAAATGAACATTTCAAATAATGCTGAAGAAGGAGAGTTCATCATTGACCTTTACAGTTTACCAGATGGTTTATTGAAGAGTCTTTGGGATTATGTCAAGAAAAATACTGAGTAAATAGCAAAACATATTTTATGTAATGTGGATAATGTATATGAAACAATAAACTTTAAAAAATTCGAAACATAGTAGAAATACAATTTTTATATGGATATAGTTATATAAAATACATAGATTGTGCCAAGCAAGGGAACCGAAGATTTCATTTGTATAATGCTTCACGATTTCTCAGGAAATCAATATCATTTAATATCATTTAATGAAATTACATGCCAGACTCTAAGTTTGGATCAAACCCAGAAGTCTCGCTGGCTGTGGTAAACAGGCCATTATCATGTTGGTTTTGAGATTGGGCCGAAGAAGATTGTGGATCATCCAATGAGACACCAGTATTCTCATGGGAAGATTGTTGAGAACTGCTATCATTATTGCGGTTATCATTAGATGCGGCAGCAACGACAGCGGCAGCGGCAACAGCTGCTGCAGTGGCAGCATTGGAACTAGCAATAGCAGCCTTTTTCTTGGACCTATAGGACTTGTCCAAATTTCCTGTGACCTTCTTCAAGTATTCAGGTAATTCTTTCCCAGTCTTTAAGTAATGTAGTTTCCAATTTCTTGCTTTGTCCTTCAATTGAACTTGAGTTCTGTTCTTCAAGGTTTCAGAAATCTTACCACCTGGACCATACAGGTCAAGAATCTTAGACCAAGAAGGACCAACCTCCTTTAAACCTTCTACTAGGGCATCTTCTTCATCCTTTGACCAAATTCTCTTTGGCTTTAATTTCTTGACACCACTGGAAGCAGAAGCAGTGACCGCCGCATTTATAAAATTTTGGCTGAGCCTTTGCTTATCCATCATTGCTGAACCGTTTGTAAAACCAGCCAACCCAGATGAACCAAATTCACCTTGACCTACTGATACATTGATTTGACTAGCATTAATATTTCCATTGCCGACTTGATCATCAGCTTGGGAGGCATCAAATGAACCGCTTTCAACCATTTCGTTTTCCAAGTTGAAACTAGTTTCTGGATTGGATGCAGCCGCACCTGAAGCATATAGGATTTGTGTGTCAAATTCATTCTTGTCAAAAGAGTAAAGTGGAGATTTACCACGACCTCTTCTACCCCAAATTATCAGACCCATGTTTCTGTTACAATAATCTAATAATTCTTTTATGAAATGATTCCAGTCGTAACCATCAACAAGTAATTTGAAGTTGGAGAATTGCGCCAAATTGTCTCTACGACGATCACATCTTTCAATAAAATCTCTCTCAGATGGGGTCATGGCGTCACTTGTTACAATGCCTTGAGAACCTGTTCTTCTTAGGATTAAATGATTTGCTAAGTTAGATGGGAATATAGTTTGTAATAGTTCTAATTTTTTATCATTGGGGATTTCATCGCTGTCATCCTTGAAATCTCTTAGGCCAGCAATGAATGCTTGAGTCTTTAAGTCAAGGTATAAAATAGCTTGTGATTTCAAAAACTTACCATTTTGGTCAGAAGTAGTTGTACCAGTAAATAGTGTATTAGGGCAAAAGATATCTAAGAATGTAGACTGTAACAATTCAAATCCATAGTTGAAACATCCAAGAGCAGTTAGGATGAATGTTAATAAATTGGCCTTACGAATGGCAGTGATAATATAAGCTTCATGACCTCTTAAGATTAAAGGAGGTGGAGCATTTGGAAACCATAAACCAGGCGCAACATCGTGAACATTTAATAATGGTGATCTTGTATTGTAAATTAATCGAACTTGCTTGAACAGTTTTAGCAAAGTTTGAAACACCTCAGTTTCACCGGAATTTAGGTATGTGCCTTTATCTGTGTATAATGCAATAACTTGTGGAGAGTTAGAGTTAAAAATTAAAAATCTCAATAGTTGAGTCGATATATTGTCCAATAGACATAGCGATGAGATAGTTAATCTTGTTCTCAAAGGCAAGCTTTGAGTAATACTGTTAAAACGGTTCAAATTTTCGGAATCCACTTCTTCTACTGTAGACATGTTTTTTTTTTTTGATATAAAGTTTAAAATTTAATGCACTAGTTTCTGGGAATAATATTATGCTGACTATTAGTTAGTCTAGCAGATCTGATTTTGTTTGTTTATTGTTTTTTTTTCAGTCGCAGATTAAAATATTAGTAATAAAACCCGCAGAGATATCTAAGAAACAGTAATGTTCTAGTTACCACTAAATTGAAAGGATCTAGGATATAATAAGTTGGCAGTAATATGTTAGTGTATATTCTACCTGGAAATTCTTTCTGAAAGATATATTAATATGATTTAATTTGCACTAATATTTTCCTGAAGATTTCTATTAGTTTCTGTTAGTATGGCTAATAGAAAAACGAACAGAGCGAAACTGTGTAAAAGACCTAATTTCCACTGGAGAACTAAAAACTGGTATAATATAGGTACAGATTAACGGTACAGTGCACAGACAACCAGTAGAGGTGTGAATAAATGGTTATATAACCTACAGGTAAAACAAAAATGAATGGTAAATAAGAGGTAAACAAGTAAAAGAGAAATGCGGTCTTGGAAACAAAAGATAGGTCATGGTTTTCACCCTGAAAAACATCTAAAAAATTTTAGGGTTTTCGTCATTGTGCACGATAAGATTAAGAACTTTCTCAGGGTAATAACGAGAAAGTTAGGGTTCAGTATACATACAACATAATATTCTAGAGAGTTATAAAAGTAAAAGTAATAATACAAATCGCAGAAGTAACAACCAGTGAAAGAAAATGAAAAGAATAGTAACAATAATAATAACAACGGGTCAAAGGCATGACACTCTTTCTAGTAAACTTTTTTGCTTGTTTTTGTAAATTTAGACTTCAATGGAAAGTCTACCTTTCTTCAGTACCTTGACGATGCCTGCTGGACCCTTAGGTTGAGCTAAATCACCAGACTCAACACCCTTCTTGATAGCAGAGTTGAAAAGGTAGTCGAAGTTCTTAATCTTGTCTAATTTAGTGGAGTATTCATCTTTCATATGTTTCTTTAGAGCAACACGGCTAGAACCTTTACCTTCGTTTAAGGCTAATATACTCTTGATAATCATTTCTCTGTATGTCAAAGTTGCTGGAGAAGAAACGGTCTTAGCAGCCTTGGTGATCTTACCCTTTGGCTTAGAAACCTTACCCTTAGTGGCAGTAGTCTTCTTAGAAGCAGTAGCCTTCTTGACGGTCTTAACTGGAGTAACCGTAGTTTTGGCATTTGGTTTGGTGACCTTCTTGGCGGCAACTGGGGTTGGAGATGAAGATTTCTTAACCAACTTTAAGGTACCGGCAGGACCCTTTGGTTGTTCGAATTCACCGGTTTCGACACCCTTCTTGATAGCAGCATTGAAGTAGTGGTCGAAAGTAGAAGTGGAACCCACAGATGGGTATGTTTCCTTGATGTACTTCTTTAAAGCTGGACGAGAGGCACCCTTACGAGACTTTAGGGCAACAACGGCCTCAGTGACCAGTTCCTTGTAAGATTTGGAAGTTGGTTTTTCGACCTTCTTGGAGACCTTAGTGGTCTTGGCAGTCTTAGTGGTCTTGGTTGTTTTTGGGGTAGACTTGGTAGTCTTGGTTTTGGAAGTGGTCTTTGGAGATCTCTTTGGAGCCATTTTTAAAATTAATATCTGATTTGCTTGGGGGGGATTGCGTGTTTAGAACTAATATGTAATAAACAAGAAATGTGCTAGTGGAGGATAAATATTAAAAAGTTTGTTGATTCATCTTATTTGTTATATAGCAAAATTTGTTTATCCCGTAAACAAACAATCAAACGCCAAACAGAAACCATCATTGAAAAAAAAAAACAGAGACAGCGAACTAATAAACAACAAGTCAGTGTAGAGAAAATCAATTTAGCCCAAAAGAAAAGATGAGAGTAAACCTTTGTGAGTAAATTCCAATGATTAAGCTTGTTCATAATTGTGATTAACTCTAGAAGGATTAACAACAACACCCACGCATTGTTATGCAAACGCGAAATGATTATTGTAGAGATAGCTTTTGCGTAGAAAGTTACACTGTTGTTGGTTTCTGTGAAGAATCTGGAGGTAGATACAAAGCATATTCATAAGTTGGAGCAGGGGAGACACCTCGTATTACGATGACAATAATAACGCTTTTCTTAAAAAAAAAAAGTTTATATATTTACTTAATGTACAGATATACCACTTGTCGTTAGATCTTGGGATATGCGGGTGAATGGCCTTTGAGCCCTTGGTCTGGATGCTATATGTCATCTACATCCATAAAGATTTTTACAGGTCCATGACTTTATAGAAAGTAAAACCTGCATGTTTGTTGAAATAGTTTGTGTTTAGAGAAGAAAAAGCTTTGGGGAGGAAACATGCATATCGAATGAAATTCTCTAATCTCTCTTTTCTAATGGGTTGTATCTCAAGAACTTTTCAATTAAGTCGACATGAGTTAAGATCATTCTTCTACAACAGTATCTCTTTAAACCCAATCTGGTTAAGGCAGTACCTTCATCCAATTCATCTTCTTGTAACATGTTTAGATAACTTTCCCACTTGTCACCAACAACCTTACCACATGAAAAACATCTAACTGGAACAATCATTTTGCAATTTAATATGAGATAGCTGCTGTTATTGCCACTTAGTCACTTGTGTACTCCCTTTCCAATCAAAGTAACACATAGTGTAAGCATCGCAACTTTCATTCTTTAAATTTTCAATATAAAAAAAAAAAAATTTTATTTCAGTCACTTTCCACGGGTAATTTAAAAGTCAGGTGACTGTAATGTTCTCATTTTTGACGAATTTGAAAATTTTTTGAAATTTTCAGAATTCGAAATTTTTCGATGCCGATGAGTTGAAAATTTACAGACTGGATATTTATTAGACGATTGCTGCAAAGACTCATATCAAATCCATATCCAGTGAGATTGTTTGTTAAACGGCTCAATAACTTTCTGTGTACCATAAGAAATGACACAACAATCCATTGTATCTCAAAAATACAAACTATCCGTGGTATCCGGTGGGAAACCAATCCTTCCAAGGATTCAAAACGCATCCACTTGTAACAAAAACATTTCATGTTTGACTTATGATCAGCAAGGTTATATTGTTCCTTTCAATAATCAAATTAAGATTTACTCGATCGAAACCAGACAATGTATCAAGACCTTAAAATACTCAAACAATAACCTACTTTCCACTATATTCAATAACAATGAGCACATCGAAAATGTTGTTGTGACAAACATCTTATTAGGTGATGTTACCATTGCAGATGTCTCTAAGAGACAAGAGGAGAAACTAATTACACTTTTCACTAACTTAGGTCAAGTCATAGTCCTAAATTATAAAGGTAAGCTAGTTGAGTCTCCTAAATTTTGCCAAATTAAATTAAACAAGGAAGAAAATGAAACTATCTCAAAGATATTTATCTCAGGTAATCAAACTGAATTTAGGGTATTTACTGCATCAAACACAAAGCACTCTGTTTCTGACTACACATTATATGAGTTGAAATTCCCAGAGGATCAATCTAAGAAGGAAATTGAATTAAACCAATTAAAGGAATATAAACATATTATTTTATCCAACTGGTCCAACAATGAAAAGTATTTATCCCTATTATATAAGGATACCAAGGATAACCATGAAAGACATGTCTTAGTTCAATCTATCTTCGATGATTCCTTGAACCAAGATTTATCGTTGGCATATATTATGACATCTTCTGCATCTCAAACCGCATCAGCATCCACTCAATCTACAAACCCAAATTCAAGATTTGTTACATGTATGGCTTTAGACAATGCTGGTGATCAATTAGCCCTAGGTTTTGCCTCTGGTGTTATCAGTATTTCCAATTTGACAGATTTAAAGAACAGATTATTAAAATGGCATATAGATTCTGTCCTAACTTTAAACTTTACAAATGATGGTTCATACCTATTATCTGGTGGTTGGGAAAAGGTCTTACTTTTCTGGCAATTATCTACCAATATGCAACAATTCTTGCCACGTTTAAACGGTGTTATTGTGGATATTCAAACATTAGGTAAGTCTGGTAAATATTATTCTCTTGCTTTACAAATGACTGAGAATCAATCAAGCTCTGATTATCAAATAGTACTATTGAATGCCTCTGATTTAACCTCCAAGTTATCCATTACTGGTCCATTACCGATTTTCACATCTACCATTAAAGATACCATTCAACCAATGTCTGTCTTGAGACCATCGAACGCAGTTAATATTTCCAAGAAGAAGCAAAAGAGAAAGTTATTGAAATCCAAGAAGCAAGATTTTACCACCATGATAGAATTAAACCCACAAAGCAAACAATTATACATTCCTCATCAATCTACTTTACAAACTTACGATTTCTACAAGAATGAACAAATCGCTTTACAATACATGACTGATGGTATGACCAGCAACATGGGTAAGGTTAGAGAAGAATTAAACATTCGTGACCCAGAAATTCAAACCATTAAGGTTACTAACGATGGGAACTGGTTAATCAGTTATGAAGTCGAATTCCCACCGGACGATTTATTATCTTCAAAAAATATGGTACATGTCTTGAAATTCTGGAACCGTGATATTGTTGATGCAAACCAATGGGTATTGAAGACTAAGGTCATGAACCCACACGGTGTCAGTAATCCGATCACTAAGATAATTGTTGCTCCAAAGACCATCAACGGTGGTATTGGTTGTTTAACCGCTGATAACAATGGTGGATTGAAATATTGGGCGTATGATAACATGGAAAAGAACTGGTGTTTAAAGAAGTTGTTGATAGCTAATTTTAACCACTTCAGTAACTCTGTTTCTTTGGCATGGTCTAGAGATGGTAGTTTGCTTTTCCACGGTTTCGATGATAAGTTACAAATCATTGATTTTGAAAACTTTAGAAAAATAGATATTGAGAATGATAATGACGAAATTGTCAGCATGAGGAGTGAATTCACATTGGATTCTGAGATTCAGGCTATTAAGATGGTTGGGGAGACCAATTTAATTGTTGCTACCAAGACTAGTTTAACCGTTATCGACTTGCTATTAGGTAAAATTGTTAACGGTTTCGACTTATATCCATATGTTGATGGTATTTACAAAAATGGTCATTTAGATAGATTGATCTGTTGTGATGAAAAGAGTGAAAAGATCGCTATTGTTATAAATCAACAATTGAAGGATGCGATCGATAAGGTGACAGTTAATTATCAATCCACAATTTTAATCTTCAATTCAGATTTATCTGAAAGATTAGGAAGCTTTGTTCACGACGAATATATTTCCTGGATTGGTTGGAATCATGACACAGACTTTATCTTCTTGGATACTCAATCCAGATTTGGTATTGTCGGCACTACTGTTAACGCAGAGATGTCTGATGAAAACAATAGAGAAGGTATCCTAGATGGTCTAAATTCAGGGACCAAGACTGCCATAACGAGTAATGGTGCCTCCGCTAATGAGGAAAAGGAGATGAAGAAGAGAACCGAAAAAAGTAATGACTACTTGGATCAACTACGAGAACTATCCCTTAAGAAGACCAGCATGAGCATAGAAAACAAAGACAGTGTTGAAGATAATGAAAATGACGTTGATATGGAGATAATTGAAGGTAGTGACAAGAACACCAAGCAAATTAACATGAACAGTTTTGCCAACATGTTTGAGAACATTCAAAACATTCCAATGGAAACCTTGTTCGATAGTGTCATGAAGGTACTTTCATAGAAAATATAAGATATATATTAGACCTGTATACTAATAAACAGCAAAGAAGTAATAAATACTCACACATGTAACAACTTTAAGTTAGAATTTTAAATCCAGAACAAAATGCAGTGACTCTGGTGCATATGGTAATGATTTTCATAATATTTTGGTGTAGTAGCTAATACAAAGAAATAGGCAATAATTTTCGGATTGCTTTCTAAACAGTCAAGAACAACAAGAATGTTCTTCCAATGTTCCATATATTACATAAGAAGCGTCTCATTAATTTAAATTTCTTTAAAGAGTGCAATTATTCTGCGTTGTGTAGAAATTCACAGGATCAGTAATTATGGCCACATCCAAGCCTCACATATCTGGCGCTGACAAAACTGATAAGCTTTTTCCAGAGAGGTGAAATTTTTATTAATGTGCAAGAGGAGTCAAATTAAATTGAGTTTAACCGAATACTACGATCCTTGCGCAAATTTCATTTTTAACACATACACAAATCTTTGTAAATATAATGAATGACCTTTTTCTTATCTCATCGAAGTTCATAGACTTTTGTCCTGCTTAAAAAACATGCACCAAGCTCGTAATTGCTCATAAAGCTTAGCGTCCGGTTTTCTAGAAAAAGGAAAACAATTTAATAAAACTTAACAACGCAAAACTAACTAATTCGACCAACAAAACAACCATATCTATAATGTCTGAGCAATCTATTACGTCCTTATTAGATACAGATTTGTACAAGCTTACTATGCATGCTGCTGTATTAACCAATTTCCCAACTACTGAAGTTGTTTATCAATACACCAACAGGTCTGGTCAAAAAAACTTTAATGAACCTGCCATTGCTTGGTTACGTGAACAAATTGATTCTTTAAACAACTTGTCTTTCACAAAGGAAGAAATTGCTTATTTAAAACAAACTGTTCCGTACTTGCCAAATCAATACTTCGAATTTATCGGCAGTGAGAATTGCAAATTGAACCCAAAGGAACAAATTGAATTAACTATCGAACCAATTGAGGACAAGGTAAATGGCGAACAAAGATACAATATTCACCTTTTGATTAAGGGTAAGTGGGTTGACACCATTCTATATGAAATTCCAATCTTAGCCTTGATTTCTACAGCTTACTTCAAATTTGTTGACGTTGACTGGACTAATGAAGGCCAAATTGAAAAGGCCAAGAATAAGGCTGCTATTTTATTAGAAAAGGGTCTGAAATTTAGTGAGTTTGGCACTAGACGTCGTAGATCCTTTGAAACTCACGATTTAGTCATGCAAGGCATTACACAAGCTGTCAAGGAAAATCCAGCCAAGTATCAAGGTTTATTCTTGGGTACATCCAATGTTTTGTTTGCTAAGAAGTATGGTGTACAACCAATCGGTACTGTTGCACATGAATGGATTATGGGTATTGCTTCTATGAGTAGTGACTATGTCCATGCGAACAAGAACGCTATGGAATATTGGATCAAAACTTTTGGTCCTGAACATGCCGGTTTAGCTTTAACTGATACTTTTGGTACTGATGATTTCTTGAAGTCTTTCTATCCCCCATATTCTGACGCATACTTTGGTGTCAGACAAGATTCTGGTAGCCCAGTTGAATATACCAAGAAGATCGCTCATCATTACTTGAACGTTTTAAAGTTACCTAAATTCAGTAAGGTTATCTGTTATTCCGATTCTTTAAATCCAGACAAGGCTATAGAATACAGTAAAGTCGCCGAAGATTGTGGTTTATTGTGTTCTTTTGGTATTGGTACCAACTTCACTAACGATTTTCAATCTAAAAGCCATCCTTCCGTTAAAAGTGAACCTTTAAACATTGTTATTAAATTACTATCTGTAAACGGTAATCACGCCATTAAGATTTCTGATAACTTAGGTAAGAATATGGGTGATGCCACCACAGTTCAAATGGTCAAGGAACAATTAGGCTATACTGAAAAGGTTTGGAGTGGTGACAACGAAGCTCATCGTTGGGCTTCCTAAGTTGAATGGGGAAATGAAGAAGAAGTTTGCATTAAAGAAACCAAGAAGGGTACTGTACAATACATTTAATTCGAAGAGGGTTTTGGAACCTTACACATATATAATTTTTATGGTGAAAATTCAAAAAGAATTTTCAATTGTTTAGATATTTTAGTCATAATATACATAACGTTCACTATATTAATTTTTTTAGAAATTAATGTTTGCTTACCCCAGGTGTTAATCAACTGTTATTGTACCAAAGGTGCAAATTTTTTACCGTCCATAAAAATGTTTAGTATTACCCGGATTTTCAAAAGGTAGTACAGGTTACTTACTGAAAAATTAAATGGATTGCACTTTCCAGAACTGATGAGTGTTCAGCTCAATTTCAGTTCGAGATCTGGTATATCAAATAGGCCGTATATTCATTGGGTATCAACTTGCTATACCATAGAAAACATTGCATATTATAGCATATATTTTATATGATGTCAAAGATAGGAGGTGGTGCTGCTTTAACGGAGCTCAATGTCTGCCAAACTTTAGAACAAGCAAGTTCTCCACATCATGCTGGATCGGAAGTACAAAAATCGGCTGAACAGCAACTTAAGGAATGGGAAATTCAATCTGGTTTTCATTATCTACTACAGTCTGTTTATCTGGATTTATCGAATTCCTTACAAGTTAGATGGTTGGCTGTTATTCAATTTAAAAATGGTATTGAAAAATACTGGAGAGCCACGAGACTGAACTGTATTCAAAAGAATGAAAAAGCTTCCATTAGGGCTAGATTATTTGACCTGATTGATGAACAGAATAACCAACTCTGTATACAAAATGCTCAGGCTACATCGAAAATTGCACGTTTGGACTTCCCTGTAGAGTGGCCAAATCTGTTTGAGCAATTGAAGCAATTATTAGAAAATGACCAGATTAGAAGAGACCATGTTAAGATCTACAATATTTTGATCCACGTTAATCAGATTATTAAAACTTTGGGCACTGCAAGAATTGGGAGATGCAAACCGGCTATGCAAAGTAAAGTTCCAATAATTTTTTCATTAATAGTTAGAATTTATCTTGAAACCTTTAATGAGTGGTCTACATCGTTAGCAGGCCAAAATAATCATTTAAATGACTCAGACACATTAATGAAATTGCAAATTTCTTATTTATCATTGAAGGTGTTAAGAAGAATTGTATGTGAAGGTTATGAAAGACCTCAAAAGGATGAATCTGTTTGTGAATTCATTAAATTAACTATCACGCATTTTGAATTGCTAATTGCAAATCAGGAGAATTTAGGGAAATATGAAGTTTACGAAAAGTTTATCAAATGTTATGGTAAAATGTATTATAATATTGCTTCAGGTTCTCCATCAAATTTTATTCTATTGCCATGCTCAACACAAATTTTAATTGCATATTCCAGGTTATTATTTGAGAAGGCATCTATTGTTTACAACGAAAACTCGGATGCCACTGGTGATTTTTGGGAGAATACTACCATCAGAGGCTTACTGCTCTTGAAGAAGGTTATAAATTTTGTCAAGAAAAAGAATGTCATTACATTAAAGGCTAGAAATGATAAGCAAAGTGTGGAAGCATCGATAAATAAAATCAATACCGAATTCTTAAATGAAAATTTAGTCAAACAGCTAGTTGACGTTTTGATGAACTGGTACTTAAAGTTAAGACCTGCCGAATTAGAAAACTGGTTCTGTGACCCTGAAGAGTGGATAAATGAACAAATGGCTACAAGCTATGAGTTCCAAATCAGACCTTGTGCTGAAAACTTTTTCCAAGATTTGATAAACAATTTCTCGGAATTATTAGTACCTTACTTATTAGGGAAGATTGAAAACGATGCCTCTATTTTATCAAACACTTTGGATGATTTTTTGAAGAAGGATGCAATTTATGCAAGTTTTCAATTAAGTGCTAATGCTGTCAGTGAGATGGTTGACTTCGATACTCTATTAGTTACGGTGTTCTTGCCAGAAGCTACCAATCCTAACGTCACTGGTGATCAAATGAAAATTATTAGAAGGAGAGTCGCACTTATCATTAATGAGTGGTCTACAATTAAATGTTCTGAACAAAGTAAAGCGATGTGTTATAAATTCTTTGGTGATATCCTGATGTCTGAAGAAGACAAGGTTGTGATATTAACAGTTGTACAATCTTTAAGAACTATGATTGATGACTGGAATTTCAACAAGGATACATTTGAACCATTTTTAAATCAAATAGTTACGTTGTTATTGAGAAAGGTCTTGCCATCTGTATCTTTAACAGAGACAAGATTATACGTCCTAAACACACTAAGTGATATTATTATTCAAACTAAGCCATTAATAAACAAGGATTTATTAATTGAAATTTTACAAATCATTCCAAATTTATGGGATATATCAACTAATAATGCATCAGAATCTATTCTTTCAAATGCATTGCTAAGATTATTAAAACATTTAGCTACATCGTTGGCAACATATTCATATCTTACATGGGATATTGCAATTCCACTGGTTGCATTTTCTTGTAATCCTGCATCTACGTCACAATATCAACTACTTAATGAAGATGGATTTGAGCTCTGGGGGATCTTATTGCAAAACTATTCCAGCAAAGAGCATGCATTTGATAATAAGTTTGTTGAGCTCTTACCATTCTTAGAGGATGCAATTGACTCTAGAACTGAAATATTACCGACACTATTAGAAATTGTGAAGAGTTACTCACTAATATTGCCACAAGTCGAATTATTACAAAGCCAAACCATACTAAAAGTATTTGCCGAGATGGCTAAATATTTGTTAAGCTTGAGAGAAGATTCTTTCCAACTAATCCTTGACATTTGGGAGATTTTGGTATTATCCAATGAAGCAGACAATGAGAATTTATTATTAACAGAATTTTACCAATCTGGTATCTTGAGCGCCATATTTGATTCTATCTTCCTTGAAGAATCTCTATCATCCTATCAATGTGGTCAGGTACTATTAGTGATTGCTCGTATCAGTTATGTTAATCCAAATGCATTACTGGAATCTTTATCTAGCTATCATCAATCATTGCCAACATTGTCTGAGAGTGCACAGTTACCTAATAAGGAAAAAAAGATTATTTTTAAGGATATGTCCTTTGACGCTGTTATTCAAAAATTTATCTCTATTTGGATGATATGTTTCAAGGAAATTTATGATCCAAAGTTTAAAAAGGTTCATATTCTTGGTATCTCAAGTCTATTGAGAACCAAGATGTTAAGTATCCTAAATGACTTCAGTGGGATTTTATCTTTATGGATTGAGATGATGGAAGAGATCAACGAGGGTAATGAAGGTGATTGTGAAAAATATCATTTGAATGATATAATCACTGAACAGACGATGGAATTCTTTCCAATGACTAGTGAACAAATAAGACATCATGAACTGTTGAGAAATAATGATCCTGCTCATAATATTAGTCTAAAGGAATTTATTAGACAAATAATGAAATTCTTGGAAGAATATTTAGGAATTCAGGGCTATAATGAATTTTTAAACCGTGTTAATCCAAGTATGTTAGAGAATCTGCAATTATTTTTGTCTATCAAACCACAACAGTAATTAGCATAATCATGTATCATTGTATAAAATTACATAAGCATTGCAATTTTAAATGATGTTCCTAAAAAATCAAATTTTGAATGATGATAACAATATAATATTAGAATAAAAGAATGTATCGTGTGTGTAATAAATAATATGTATATGTATTTATAATGCTGGAAACTGTAAACGTATTCTATAATTTGTTTTGTTTTTTCAAAATGGCGAAATACTTCAATGTAGATTCATAGCATGAGATATATTGAGTTAAATTTTGAACCATCGACAGTCTTTGTTTTCTCAGCTCATTGACGATAATAAAGATCAAGTCCTGATTCATTTTCCATACGTCAATCATGTTGGACGTATTTTTGGACTCTGTTAGAATACTAATAAGGAAATCCAACGTAATAAAGACGCCGGTTCTACCACAACCAGCTGAGCAATGGACCAATAATGGCGATTTATCCTTTTCCTTTGAAGAATTGTAATTCACGCAGTTCTCTTGTATTGCTTTCAAATTTAAGAACTCTTTATCAGGTAATTTCAATTTCGATAAGAACTTGATCGGTGATTGCATCAGATAATCCTTGATCTTACAAAGCTTCAACAGCTCTGTCATGTCGATGTTACAAGAATCCAACCACTTAGAATATTGCAATTGATATACTGTGTAGAAAATCTCAGTATTCTTCTTGCGAACTTGAAAAATTCTCAGGATACAACCATTCAAATTATGCACATCTTTTACAGTATGCGCAAGATTGATATGGTAACTTTGGTTTTCCCTCTTGTTATTATCCCAATATATATCCCATTTTTTCAATTCTAACTCATCGTCTGAATTCAAGGAGATGATTACTTTTATCTTATTTGAGGTCACGACTTTCCAAAAATCATTAATAGTAGTTGGTAATGGTGCTTGAGTAGCTATATAATTAAAGTCAGGGTTTATCTTTGGAATCCTTAAATAGTTGGCATTTATGTAGTCATTGAATTGAATTGATGAACTTAATTTTTCTTTCGGCTTTATTTCTTTTGGTGGAGTAATTTTGATCCTTGGCGAAATAGTTAATGGTGTGGATATCTTCATATTTGGTTGTTCCAGGTGTCTTGAGAATATGGACAAAGGTGCATCCGTCACAGTATTCATTTGTTGCCTGTTTGAAGTTGGCGATGAGGAGGAGGATGGAGTAGAGTCATATGAAGGTGATGATAAATTTGAAGAAGCTGAACGTTTAGATGAAATTGACGCAGTGTCTGTTTGATTATTAAAATCAGCGAAATATGGCGAAATATTTCTAGCTATCGTTGCTGGATCAAGATTATCGTTATGAACCGTTTTCGCCTCTGACATAGGATTGAACAAATGAATACTATTGTTTGAGTGGTTGGCTCGTGGAGTAATATTTGGAGATGGTGAATATGGTAATTTGACTCTGGTGTGTTCGTAGGGTAAAATATTCGAGTATCTATTTTTGTTAAAGGCTTGGATACCTCTAGCGACCTCATAGGAGTCGAATGGTGTCAATATGGTATCACTATTTGCACTATTGCTGCCACTGCCACAGCTGTTATTAGTGTAAAAGTTACTGTTATTCCCATATACGTTATCTGATGGTGATTCCTTTGTGTCAAATGTTAATGATGTTTTGCTTGAAGTATTAACTTCTTTCTCATTTGTGGTGATTATTAATGCAGGGAGTGATGATAATTTTAAATCTGTCTTATTTTCTCTTGTTTGAGTTTTATATTTTGGGACGCCTTCTAATGATGAAGTTGAAGATGTTGAAGATGATGATGATGATGATGATGATGATGATGATGATGATGATGATGATGATGATGATGATGATGATGGCTTTACGGTGACGAATGATGGTTCCGAACTTATAGGTTGTGCAGTTGCATTTTTGACAATTTTCTGTTTCTTGAATTGCTTCTGTAAGTGGGATAGAGAGTAAATCTTATGATAAGATAAAGAATCTTGCAAATTATGTCCATTTATATCTATAGCTTTATTTCTATTTGGATTTAAGCTTCTTTCCAGTCTTTCATTTTCTAGAGTTTCCAGCAGTTCGAAATTATTCAACAATTTGAGTAGAATTATATCGCATTTGTCCCTCTGTGTATATTGTTCAGCTAACCAAAACGGTAACTTCGGGTCATTCTCCTCTATCTCCTTGGGTATTGTAAATGAAAAATATTTTTTCATGGAACTTGGTGAATAATGTATTGAGTCCCTCTTTATAGATTGTAGGAACATCTCGTTTGAAGAATTAAAATTTTTGGGTATGCTTATTGATAAGTCTAACTTCTTTTTCAATGGTACTTCCCTCTCTGTCTCAGTATTCAAAGATAGAAGGATCAAATCACAGATCAAATGATCTTCCTTGGATTCCAAATATTTTTGAAACTTGGCTATCAGGTTGTATGTCTGTACTGAACACCTATCAAAAACAGAGACGTTATCGAAAAAGACAAAAGTATTACATCTATTGTTTATAAGTGATAGTAAAGTCTCTCTCTTCTCGTCAGTCAATGAAATCTGCAATAGATTCTCAAATTTAAAATTGGGTCTCCTCAACAGTGTGCTTGGTAATGTCAGATGTACTTTGTAGACTCTTTTGGACTTTGAGATCAATGTTGACTTATTATTGTTAAATAATAGCGTGGATAATGACGATGCAGGGGATGTAGTTGTGAATAAGGATGGGATGGCAGATTCATTGGGAGACAAATCGAAAAACAGTATATTATTTCTATCTTGTAAAGTGTTGGTATCGATGGGTTTCGAAACTTTTGTATTGTTCTTATTATCTACCATGGATTTCACAGGCGTTGAGGAAGATGACGATGCAGGAATTGAATGATCCGTGATCAGGCGTTTAATGTTGGGACAATATTTGAGGCCATATATATTATTTTCCTTGTTGTTTAAATTAATAAAATCTAGTGAGGAAGTAGCTTTACCACTCATCGTAAATGTTTTTAAGGAAGGGGTTAGGATCGGAATGTTAATGGTGTGGGGTGGTACTTTTGTTCTGTTTTCACTTAACATGGCTCTAATTCTAGTAAACAGTAGGTGCACATAAATTTATGTATAGAGTAAAGTAGTAACTAATCTACTGGGAACTGTGATCAGTTTGCGGCCAGGGAAGTGTACTTGTATGATCTCTCTATAAATACAAAGGTGGCTTTTCTATTATACAATTAACTAAGCAACTGCGGAAATTTGTTTCGGTGTTGATCAAATTTCCCTTTTCGTTTAGCTAAAAATAAAATACGTGAGGGTAAATAAAGAGATAAAACGTCTCTCGAAGTGGCATTGATGGCCATCTGGGATGGCAAACTAAGTGAACTGATAGGTAGGGGGTATCTTAAGGGTGGTGGAGTTGCAAGAAGCGAGTCTGGGGCACTTTTCCTGGTTCAGAGGTGCCGCTTACAGGAAACGCTGGGATGCAGCCAAAATTAGAGCAAAACATTAAGCTATAATTGCATCAGAAGAGACGTAAAGGCTCCCACAAGACAATAAATATTAGTCTACGGAGCAGAAACAATGATTGGAAGCTGCTAGGTAGAAGTAAGTTCCCAGTCACGTGCAGATTTCCATCACGCGTTTCAGAATCATTTTAATCACAAAATCAACTGAAAATTTCGTGTCTTTGTTTACTATTGGGATATATTAACAATTCGCATCTTTTAGTCAAGTGAGAGAAGTAGAAGAAACCAAGAGCAATAATGGAATCAGCTAGCGATTTCTTCAAGAGACCTGAGAATGAGGATACGCTGCACTTTTTGAAGAGACAACACCAGGAGCAAATGAAGCGCATGGAGGAATTAGACAAAATTGGTCCGTCACCTCTTAGAACTCAGACAAACTTCAATAGAGCACAACAATCGGACGTAGTTAACTCGAGTCCCCTGTTAAATAAGATAAGTAATAGAGACAGGAATTCAACGGGCTCTGCTGATGCAAAGCTACGACAACAATTAAGAGGTGAGGCCCCACTACCTACCTCTTCGTCTACATATAACTCGAGAATTCCCTCAGCATCATCGTCGTCCTATCTTGCGAACGACAGAATACCGTCTCTGGCTGCAACGTCCAATGACTATAATGGCAATGATTTAAATTATTATAGGGATGACAGTTTGAGAAAAATATCAAGAGATATAGAGTCCCTAAGAAACATCGTCTATAAGCAACAGACAGAGATTCAATCTCTGAGAATGAGTTTAGAGAATGAATCTCAACAGAAATTTAAACTATTTGATAAGATCGCATTACTTGAAAATAAAGTACAGTTACTAGAATTGAATGATAAACAGAAGGAAATGCAAAACGATGATAAAAGGTTCATGTCAAATCCATCCTCGTCTTACACTGATATATATACTGGTATGAATAAACAGCAATCATATAGAGATTTATCGTCTGCCTCGAAGGAACAAGGATTCCATGACTCCAGCATCTTTAATAACAGATCTGCCTCTGCAAATCGACCATTTTCAATTGTAGATGACAAGACTACAAATTTGTTATTCTCCAAAAAGTAAGAATAATATTAGGAATAATAATGACAAAGCACGAATCTTGTATTATAAAATATGAATATATATATACATATTTAAGTATTGTGTGATGATGAGCACAGATCTTATCTTAAAATGCTATGAATTTCATTTTTAACGTATATTCGAAATAATCATTGTCTTTTTCCTCGTCGGTCATCGAGAATAATCTACCTTCTTTACCGGGTCTTGGTTTCTCATGGGACCCCCATTTATAATGGTTAGAGTAACCAATTAAATTGTTCTTTTCATCAAAATCAAATTGGGCAGCATCCTTACGGTTTCTATATTTACATTCAAACTCATTATTATTGTCCAATGCACAATATCCGTTTCTAGTCATTAAATTATAGCCACCAAATGAAGATCTACTCAATTTGACATTGCATGGAGTACCCTTCTTTAACCAATGACCGTTTCTAATCAAAAAACCAACATTATTTTCAGAGGAATCATGAAGTCTTACGGTACCTCTAGTGCCACCTGGAGTTGGTTTGTTGGGTGTTCTTCCACCATGATTAAATCCCTTTGGATAATATCTAACTGGGATATCATCGCGACATCTAGAAAAGGGCTTGTGAGGCAGTTCATTCACAGAAATAGGTTCAAATTGCTCATTAAGTATGGATCCTTGCAACACGTGGTAGTACCAGACTTCATTCAAGACATTATCTCTATCACAATTGATATGGACTTCCTTACCTTGAAACTCATCCCTTAGAGCATTGAGAATAAGGTCCTTTGGATAAACGGTATCAGTACTTGGCACAATACCATGTTTCTTGAGGGCCTCATACGAATTTAATTTTTTGAACAAATTCATAGTTACATTGAAGTAATCAAATGCAGACCTCTTCTTCCAATAATTATCACCCCTATCATCACCCCATCTCGCATAACAATCAGGGTAAATATTCTTTACACAGCTACCGTGCTTGTTATACTCATGGATCCAAAGATCCTCATCCCTACCGACGACATTACTCTTCCAATAAGTCTCCAAATCCTTATACAGTGCCTTTCCGCCTTCAAAGGGACCCTCTTTCAGCAAATGGTATATATCATCCACAAACAAGTCCTTTCTACAGAATTGCTCGTACGATCCATCACAATTATCTGGCCATAGTCCATGTACGGTAAAGGAATCCAATGGACCCAACTCCTTCTCTATCTCATCGGGAAGCATGTTGTTTCTCGAGGTATGATAATTCCAGAACTGCGACTGGAGAAAGATCCCACCTGGATATTCGAAGCAGCATTGATCTGCGATTTCTGTATCGTTATGGCACGTAAGGGGCACAGATGGACAAGATGGAGCGATGGTGGGGTCATTGTTCATTCTGAAGATTCCTTGGCTGTGCAGAAATATATCCTCTAGTAATTTCATTGGTAATGTGTATAGTTTTAAGTTCGTTTAGTGAAGATAGTTAAGTAGTGGAGTGAGAAGATTATGTGTTTAAGTTTAGATTTTTGGGAGATGGGTATATTTAAATAAAGGGAGACATTAAATTATCTCGGAGTGAAGAAATTCATTCTGTGGGGGATGCTATGCGTAAAGTTGTAAATCACCCTTGAAGTAGGGGATCTCAATTAAGCGATGAGGAGTGAGGAGGGAGGTCTATTGTGTACGGGTATCCTTTACTGTGATTGTAAGGAGGAATGTTAGAGTGTATGGGGACCCGTATAATCGGCGCAAATTCTGGTAGGAGATGGATATAAGTGGTTTCACTGATTCAAATGATTCATGTGTGCCATCGGTGATCTTTGAGAAGTTGTTAGTTGTGAGGAGCAGAGAGTTGATATACTATTCAGGCAGGTGGGCCCTTAAATAAAGTAGGTAATATGGAGTGTAACTGAGCTAAGGCTTTATTAAGTGGGTTAATTGATTATGTAAGAAAGGCTAGGTGTGTCTAAGACACTGTACAGTTTGGTGCGAGGTGTAGAAACGTTTAGATAGTGTACATTGGGCAACTAAATTGAAGCTCATGAGATGTATTGATTTCTATTATCTGATAGATTGAGCATTCATGATACCTATAAAAGTGATCACACTGGTTCAAGAGTTCTGTTGAGCGAGCACAGAAATATCAATGAAGTGTTGTTCATAGAATTGAAGGATGGCTTGAGTGTCATTATTGAACTTCCTTCTCATCACATCTTATTATTCGATCAATGCAATAATCAACACAATGAATTAGTGGGATTTTGCATATAGCAACATATATTGTTGAAAGGGGTATATGTTGTTCTTGTCCTTTTCAAAGGGGCTCAGAATTATTCATCCTTAAGTTGTCTCTCACTTTAATACAAATGAAATTTTCGGTTTGGCTGTGTCAAACTTCAAGGTGCATATATAGAACGTGTGTTAATAGCCTGAAAAAGTTAAATCTTGGTGATAGAAAATGTTTACATGGTTATGTCAACGCTCATTTTTAATAGGCACATTTAATTGAAACCAAATCTTAAAAGTGGATAATCAAGTTCAGAATTTTTATCAGTCCTATTTTTGTTTCTCATTAACTTGAAATTTTAAGGGCCAGCCTTTAGAATAATTGATGCACAAAATAATTACTCGGTAATTGTTTGGATTCCATTTTTATTCTTAAGGTTTTATTTTGATTGCATACGAATTATACTTAAAGTTCTCCTCATGGATTTCAGAATCCACGAAAGAACATATATAATTTTATAAAACATATGTATGCACCTACTCCCTATTTATATCCTTTCATTTCTCGATCCTATTTCATCATTTATCCTTTCGCTTCAGCTTCCACTAATTTTATGACTCTGTGAATCTAAATTCTCTGGTCTTATAATTTATGTCACCTTGTGTACAATTGTGTAATAATATTCTAGTAACATGAACAAATATTTTTTCGTTTATACTATCTACATATGGATAAATGTTGATTTTTGTTCCAACAATATTAAACTGAACATCCGATTGTTGTAGGAAATTGGTTAACAGGAACACTTCTTTCTTAGTGCCAGAAAGGGGTGTTGGGATCTTGATGTCAATACAATTAGCCATTGCAGCGCTACCAGATGTTCTGATACGTTTCCTTGTGTTTGTGTCCAACATTAAGTATCTCTTAAACCGGAGTATGTATTACTTAAACTTATATAACCTAAGTTACTTCTTTTTTATAAACGAGAAGAATATATTGTCGAAAATCAGTTTTGGTATTCGACCCAATTGTCTCTGAATTAGAGTTGTTAATTGTTTTTGTTTCACGAATACCTGATTTCATAATATCTATTGTTATGTTTGTTTTAAATTAAATTGATCAGTTTTTTAGAATAAATATAACGATATAAATAAAGATTATAGAGTTAATGATGAAAGACAAATGGAATATCATCCCCTTTATATACTTTTCCATT